>JAESVK010070362.1:25188-30426 GCA_017140935.1 Hamamelis virginiana
AATTTTCTATTTTGGTGAACCGGCTCTTACCAGAATTATATATGGACAACGAGGAACAACGGACCCTTTTTATTTGTTTCCCTCTTTACTTTACTGTTCAGAGAGAAAGTCGTTCTGTTATTAAGTGGATACGCACTTTCTATGGGAAACAACATAGACATAGCGATTGTCCAACGAGATACTACGCATAATAAGATCTTGCCTTGGGCAAGTCACATATTGCGCATTTACTTTATTATTGTATAAATTGGATTTATGCTTTATCAACTCGTTTCATATCATGGTTCAAACGTTACAAATCGATGAGGTTTACTACTCCTTTTCGAAATCCGAAGAAGTTCCCATAGAACTCCTTGAATCATCTGTCAACGGCTCAATCAATTACTTCTTCGGAATGCGAAAAAACAAAAAAAAAAGATTACTTGGTTTTTTTTTATTAATATATGCCTATACCATTTTTCCTTCATTGATTTGATTCTTTCGATGGATACCGGGATTCATATTGGAAATAATCAGAAATCTAGGAATTAGAACCGTAAGAGTTGCCTCTCGATTTTTTGATTGGAATCAATACAAATCAAATAGATGAAGCAAAGAAATAGAATTGGGGTGCTATGTACATTACATATATGTAATTGATATCTACATATATGAATATGAAGATACATATTTTAGATTGATCTATATTAAGCCTCTATCTTTATACAGTACAACTTTATACACTACAATAACAGTAAGAAATAGTATGGTAGAAAGAAATATATGAATCTTTCTACCATACTATCGGATCTCATAGAATACTGCTGATTCTAGTCCGCTCATTTCATTTAAGACGCGAAATTGGAATCCTTTTGATTTTATTTCTTCAATCATTGATAAGAACTAAGGAGTCAAGTTTCATTCAAATTAATCATTTTGACTGACTGTTTTTACGTAAATGATAAGTAAAAAAGCAGTAGGAACTAGAATGAACAGTGCAGTAGCAATAAATGCGAGAATATTGACTTCCATAATCTCATCGTTTCGTTTTTTTTACTTCGCAATAACTCGGGATTTAATCCCATAGAGATGAGAAATCTTTCACCTGTAAATTCAATGGGATGAATTATATCTCGATGATATTGAATCAGATCAATATCATGAATAACAATATCTGAGCTATCAAATCGATTCATCGTCGAGAATTGAATAGTATAACATAGGAGGATCTTTTATCCATACCGAATCCAAAATTGGATTCCTGATCTAATCTAATCAAGAATTCCTTTATTTATCATTCTTTTCCATTCTTTCTTTCTTTTCTATAACCTACCACCTTCCTTGTACAATTATCTGATGAAGTATCATCTGACCGTTTTTCCACTTCCATTGGTTACAAACCCAAACAAACAATAGAAGTAAAATGTAAAAAAAGACTGAGTTAAGTTCTAAACTCCGTTTTTTTAATGATCTAATTTTCTTGGAAGACAAAGAAGTGTGATAAAGATGAGTCCCAGTCTAAAAGATCTAATATTCCATCAAATTCACTATTTTAGAATTTGTTCTTTTTTCGATGGGATCTTTACCTTAGAAAGGAAAAAAAAAAATGATTCATTCCCTTGCTAAGAGGGGCGGGATCCTTGTTTGATCTTTCTTTTATTAATATCCTCTTTCCTTGGATTAGGACTGGGACGCATATATCAAAAGTTCAGTGTGCAATTTGAATGAGATAAATTGTTTCAAATTCAAATTAGTAACTGAAATTACACACAATCGGAACCAGAAAAAGAGATAGGTTTAATCTGAAAAGTATTCTATCAGGGTAACTATGTTAAATTCATTTTGTAGCGTACAAGAAATGAATTCCATTTGTGTATGTGCTTCCAGGAAACATAGGGTATTCTATTCCATTACACGGATCGGGAACAATCGAAAAAGTCCGACCCAGTATGGTATCTCTTGGAATTCTGAATATGATGCTACCAATAATTGTACTAATCCACATATGTCTCTCTCCCACCAATCGGTACTAGTTGAAGTAATGGAAATTCTCGGATTTGTTTGATGAGAAATGCGAAACGAAAAAGCAAAAAAAAAAGAAATAAGGATTTCCGTTGGGAATGAAATTCTGCTCCTTGTCCTCTTTTTCACAGAAAATGGAGAGATGAATTGAGTGTTTATTGGATCCGTCGGGACTGACGGGGCTCGAACCCGCAGCTTCCGCCTTGACAGGGCGGCGCTCTGACCAATTGAACTACAATCCCAGGGAAATAAGGTGTATAGCATACATATTCTTATGATTTCATTCAAACCATTTCTATTTAGAATCGCCGTGTTGTAACATAGACGCGAATGATATATTGATATCCACATGGATACGCACTTTAGTGAGAGCGGCATGGATTAATCCTTTCGTTATTGTCAAATCGATTGATAATCAATCTTTCAATGAACAAAAAGAGTCTTTTTTTTTCTTTACTCTTTTCCTTAGACTTTATACTTACAAATCCTGATATGAATCTAGATCATTAGCAAGATCCGCATTTGTGGGAACAAATAAAAATAAATAGAGCAAATAAGAAGTAGGGATATATCATAAAGTTTTCTTTTTTTTTTATTCCTCCTTATCAGGAATTTCTGGAAAACAAATGGGTTATATCATTTCATGGTGGATCAGCGAATTATTGGGCCGAGCTGGATTTGAACCAGCGTAGACATATTGCCAACGAATTTACAGTCCGTCCCCATTAACCGCTCGGGCATCGACCCAGGAAGAATCAATTCTAGGCTTATTGATAATCCATGATCAACTTCCTTTCGTAGTACCCTACCCCCAGGGGAAGTCGAATCCCCGCTGCCTCCTTGAAAGAGAGATGTCCTAAACCACTAGACGATGGGGGCATGCATGCTTGCCCGACCGCCATCATACTATGCTCATAGTATGAACAGTTTTTTTTAATTGTCAATATAATGTAATGGTATGACTAGATCCGACGGATCTTTCTGTCTTTCATGATTCCATAGAATTTTTTGATTCGTCATTTCTATTCATGAATCATTCATTCTAAGCGCCATTCTATATAGAAATCTATTAATAAATCTATTATATAAATCTATAAATCGATATTACTATATTAGATAGTACTATATTAAATATTCTATATTAAATATTAATATTTAAATAAAAATAATAAATATATTAAATAATAATAAATTTCTATAGATAAATTTATATATAGAAATAGAAAATAATACGAAGGATAGGATCCTTTCAGGGAATGATTTGTCCGCCAGAAAAAGGGTTAAACTCCATTTCTTCCACTTTCATTCATTGATTCACTCGTTGTTAAGATGAGATATGCCCATCTCACACTAAGCCAGGAAATTAACAAACGATAAATCTGAGGGGATCAACAAGTTATCGAAAATGGTTTTTTCTTTAAGAATTTGCTTCAGGGGACAAGTAGAATCTCTTCATCACATGATTCGATGAAATATCTTGGATCTATGTCGAATTGGTAGGTACATGTATCAATCAAGTGAATTTCGTTCTGATAGGGGTCAATTCAATAAAAGAAAAGTAATTCGAGTCAGTCTTGAAATAATTCATTGCATTGATATTTATCAAATTCAATATCAATAAACCATTCTTACCCTAGGGAAATCAAATTTCTCGTTCCCGAATGGGCCGCTAGCTACTATGAGTCTATTGCATGTACTTATGTATATAATATATGTACATAGATCTATCTTATCCGCATAATGATTCATTCAGGAATTGAATCAAACGCGCCCTTTTAACTCAGCGGTAGAGTAACGCCATGGTAAGGCGTAAGTCATCGGTTCAAATCCGATAAGGGGCTTTCGATTTTTTCATAAAACTCCAGTCTTAGTATTCATATTTGAGCGGAGAATAGAGATATTGTTGATATTGATATTTGTAATAAAAAAAAAGTAACCAACTGTATAACTGAATTAGAATAATAACTTATTCTAATTCAATTAGAGTATAGTAGTTATAAAGTTGAACATTTGTTTATTATATTATAATGAATAATGAGAATGAATAATGATAAGTCGTCTCTTGAATTGCCAAATATTCCTATTTTCCATTATTCCAATCAAATCCATTGTAAAGATTAGAAATCAACAAAAGAAAAAGTAAGTGGACCTGACCCATTGAATCATGACTATATCCACTATTCTGATATTAAAATTCGATAGAGATGAAATTGGAACAGTGGGTCTTTTTTTATTTCATTTCTTTGGACTCCGCAAGAATTTGTCGATATTTCCGATTAAATCTTCTTGTTCCTAGATGTTCCATAGGAATAAATTGCTATTCCGTTCCTCCACAGAGAAACGTTTATCCCAAGTCACAACATAAGAGCCATTTTCAATATCTTTCTTTGATTCCAGAACAAGTTCTATATAAAATTTAGATATATATCTACCAGACCGTGGCTTTATATACCAAATATTTCCATATCGACGCATCCAATATTTTTTTTGTTCCGACAATGTGATGGATGCGAGAAAGAGACTTTCATTTCCAGTCTCCTATTATTTAATATTGTATTGAATTTAAGAAAAAAAAAAAAATAGGAAATTCTCCTTTTTCTGACAGATAAAGGTAAATAGAAAAATATTTGAAGTGTCTTTCTTGCTTCGACCCGCGAAAAGAGATACTTTGGGGTTTTAGATTCGAGAAAAAAAAAATAAAAGAATAAAGTATAAAATAATATAAAGTAATAAAATATATGATACTGTAGTAGTTTAGTATACATAGAAATTAGAAGAGTCCATAAAGAAAGAAAAGATATTTCTTTTTCTCAATCGCACGAACAAGATCCAAGAATAAGATTAATTGATGGAACGAGAGGGGTAGATCTGGGATCAACTGGTAGCGAAAGAAAGGATCACTTGTTCCTTGAACAGTTCTGTCAAAAAAATCATCTATCTGATTGATGAGTCATAAGATAATTCATGGTTCGGGTGGTTATTAAGAATAGGCAGGAATAATCGAATTGAGTTCATGGATTTACCTAGGTCAGTTTATGAACCAATACCAATAAAGGATTTTTATCTTCGAAACCCATTAGCATTTTCAGGGCGTTCGAGGATTCGATCATTTATGTATGATTTGATTTCTCGTACCCTGCCCCTTCTAATGCTAATGGGTTTCGAAGATAAAAATCCTTTATTGGTATTGGTTCATGGATTTACCTAGGTCAGTTTATGAACCAATACCAATAAAGG
>JAESVK010070365.1:0-24090 GCA_017140935.1 Hamamelis virginiana
AATTTAAAGAGAGATCATTGATAATGTCAGAGCTAGACCTCTTAGGTGTCCACTCCTCGTCTCAACCCATGTGCTACTTGACGAGACAGTCCATGTCATTCTGCTCTAAAATCCCGTAAAAATAAAATTTTATTGTAAAAGTAAGAAGAATAGAATAAAAGAGATAGGAGAAGAAAATGGTGTCTTGCATGTGTCTTATTCAAAGGGCCTAATCTTCACTCCACACTCTTTGCACTACACTACACACACCTATTTATAGCTGAAATCAAATAAACAAGTTGCAAGACAAGCTTGTCCTAGAAGCAAGCTTATCCTAGAAGTTTTGCCAGACAAGCTTGTCCTAGAAGTCTTGCCAGACAAGCTTGTCCTAGAAGTCTTCAGCAGTAGTGCCCTTTTCAACATAGGTTACAAGCCTTAAAGCTATAGAGGTTACATAGGTAGAAGATGGGTGGTCATCCACCAAATTTACAATAAATTTGTAGTTGAACAATCACATGGCTTGGGAAAGGTGCCAGAGTCTTGGGGTGCGTTTGGTTCACTGGAAGGGGATCTCATTCCTAGAAAATCACATTCCATAGGAATGGAAATATGACAATTTTTTGACTTTTCAAAATTAGACGGATATTTGGTTAGTTTAGGAATGTGCAATGAGAATAACATGTCAAATGGTTTAATTCCAATTATAACCCTTCCCTTATCATTTTCTTATCTATTTTCTCAGCATCCAAACTGAATAAAAATAATAATAATAATCATAAAACCAAAAATTAGTGTGTATATATATATATATATGGATCGAGTTCCAGAAAGTTCTGTCCAAAGGCCATGATACCCACATATTATACGTACATATATATATACCCACAAATTCGTATACACAGCTGCACCCCATACCCATTGCAGCAACCCCTGAACGGCCACCGCTACACCGGCCACCACTTCTTCTTCTTCTGCGGCAACCACAACACCACGAACGGCGGATCTGGTCTGATTTGTTGCTGCTGCTCATTCTTCTTATTCTTCTTCTTCTGCGGCTGATATGAGTTTGGGATTGCTGCAATGGGTTTGGGGTTTGGGGGAGATGATGGTTCGAACAAATGAAGGACTTGTGTGGAATTTTTTTTTTTCCAACAGTAAAATTGAGGGGCACGGTAGCAGGGACGTAGCCAGGATTTGTAGTTAGGGTGAGCGAAACTCTAAAAAAAATAAAATTTAAGGTTTCATCTTTTAAAAGTAACATGAAAAGTATCTCTTAAAACTAATGAATTATCTATATTTAATGCACAAAAGCACAAAAACACTAGTAAATAAAACATATATCATCAAAAAATAATTCATATTAATAAAATATTCACTAATCGATTACAATTGTCCCATTCGAATCTTCATTTTTTGAAAGTGTTGTATGATAACCTCATTATCAATGCCATCAAGTATGTCTTTCTCAATGTATCAAATCAAGCTATCATTCATCAATTGATCTCCAATCCGGTTGCGCAATCGACTCTTCACAATTTTCATTACAGAAAATGCCCTCTCTACGGTGGCAGTCGCAACTATGTTTCTTTTTGTTTCAACCATTTTTTGAGCTAAAGCACTAATCTCTTTCAATTGTGAAAAGTCACTAAAAGAGCGCAGATCAACAACAAAATATCAAGTTAATTGTCAAGCATAGCAAGATCGAATGCAGAAAAATTTGTTGGATAAAGTGTAGCTAAGAGAATCAATTGTTGCTTGTTAAAAGCAGAAAAAGAATCATCTGGCCTCAAGCATGCCACATTACGAATCAATTCAGTATTTCCCTTAATGAAACGACTATTAAGCTCAAGAAGTTACACATTAATGACGGAATAAAATAGCTCAACGCGATAATGATATAGATTTTTTATTTTTTTTTTTTTACAAAATGTCAGGGTGGGCAGTTGCCCACCCTTGCCCCATGGTGGCTACGTCCATGCACGCTAGTCATATTATTTTTCATTAATGAGATTCCCAGGCATCTGTTTGCAAACCCATGTCTGAGAAGGGAATGAGATGCCGGCTGTTGGTGGGAATGCATCTACCATGGGAATGCAACATTCCTGGGTGGCCATCCAAACAAGGGAATCTTCCAACATTCCTGATTCCAGAAATGATTCCGGGCAACCAAACAGAGCCTTAGAGAATGGGATTTACTGTCCGAAAAATACTATAACACCAGGCACTTTAATCCATATTAAAAATCACTTTGATGTCTCGTGTTTTAAGTGGTGGTGTCTCTCCTCACTGTCCATGCAACTATCAACTTTGTGCCATTTTCTCTACACAGTTCTATTGGATATTATAACCAACCCCAATCCCAGAGCCAAAACTGGCTTCATTAGTGAATTGAAAACTATTCCTGGGCCTCCAACTTCACCCTAATTCAAACATACATATCCTATGATATTGTTATACCATAAATAAATGGGCTGGATAAATTCTAAGTGGGCTTAATTAATTGGGCCACAAAGAATTTAATCCAGCAAAGTCACAAGAAGTCCAATAAAATTCAGTGAAGCCCAAGTGTAGATGAGATCCAGATTAGCCAAGCTCAATCTAAGAAGAAGTTAGCATTAGATTTTGACCAAGTCAAAATCAATTTAGAGAGAGAAGCTAACAACAACACCACCAGCAAAGCAAATCACGTAGGAAAGCAAATTAGCACCAAACCAGCACCAAACCAGTAAAAGATCAAGAGGAAAAATCAGCAAAGCATAGTTCACTTGACTGAGTCAAAGAGGCAGCAACTTCTCCCTATTATCAAGGGATGTGGCAACATATGATCAGGAGCACTACAACCGTGATTCAACAAGCATGAACGTGGAGAGAAAGCCAGCAGGCATGGAGTTTTTGTCTATAAATACTGGGCATGAAGGCTCGAAGAAGACAACTCAATGTCACCAAGAAACTACCTACAAGTTTAGTTTATTTTTTAGTCTGTTTAGCTTCTAAATATTTCAGTTTCAGCAATTGTTCTTAAATTTATTAGCTGTAATCAATCTCTTTCATGGTAATTTACTACAAATTTTCATAGAATAACTCGTTTTACTTTAATTAAATTAGCCTGCCTTTACTTTTATTAAATTAGTTTGTTGTTGCTTTGCTTTTGAATTAATGCATTCTGCTTATTTAGTTTAATTGCAATTCGTTTAATCTCTTCTACATTCTTCATTTCGTTCTTTAATTTTATGTTAAAGTCCTATTGGTTCGCCATAGGTAAAAAGAACCCTGATAAAGGGAATAATCCCAACCCTTTCACAATTGCCTGTTATCTATTCATCCATCCTTGATTTTTAGGTGGCTTATTAATCGGTCGAAAATCAATATTGATTGATTTCTTGGCTTTCCTGTGATCAATCGGCGCCTGGGGTCAAAAGGATTAGCTTGATTTTGAATTCATCTAGTTCTAGCACGCCCGCGTACACCGAAGGCCAATTTTTGTGCAAACAGATATACATGCCCAACTTCACCCCAATTCAAACCCACATCTCCTATGATATTAATATAGAACATATGGGCCCAAAACATCCTATGACCAGAGTCTCAAATGAAGCCGGCCCACCTTGAGATGTTTAACAAGATTGGTTTCAGGTTTATGAAAAAGTCAGAAAGAGGATTGGCTGATCCACAAACTAAAGGAAATGAGATTTGGGTATAAATATGTTGTGGGGATGATATTTGGATGAGAGTCTCAACTCTAAAGTGTGCTTGGAACTTGGAAGATGGGCCCATCTCATTCAACCATCAATTCTTCTGTCTTTGATTTTCTCTAAATTCTTACTTGGGGCAGTCTTTCTTTTTTTTTTCTTTTTTTTTTTTTTTTTCAAGCAAAAGAAACTATTCCCATCCTAATCTTCTTTTAATATTAACAAATGGATATCCATCTACTCGAACTTAAATCCTTTCTTATGAAAATAGGAGTACACGTATGTTACTAGACCTGCCAATAGAGTACCGGTACTTAGGTCAAAGTTTCATAATACTAAACGTTGGGTATTGCTTTGTTTTTCATACAAAATAAAATTTTGCCATGCTTATACAAAAAATTGCATGGTGGATAGGATGTCATTGAATCGGATTAATTAGGTAAATTACCTATCATATTCAATCCCTATTGGGATGGATATGAGAAGAATATAGTCAAGATTGGGACGGTTTTGTACAGAACCGGTTTATGATTTTAAATTGAGTAATATATGCTATTTGAATCAATTATTTGCATAAAATTTTACACCAATTTACTTGGCATGCCCGCATGATTGATCAAATTTATTTTCAAATATTTTTAAATTTTAATAATGTGGAACACCGCATCAATTTGTGCAATTAATTGGTGCAAAAAGCTTTTTCTTTTTATAAATAAAATAATAAATAATAAATAATAAATAAAAAAATAAAAAAATAAAAAAACCTGTAACGGAAGAAAGGAGCGAAGCAATCATGAGTTGCAAAATTCTACAAAAAGTGATCATTACATGACTGTATTCTCATACGTACGGATGTTATATGGATCATACCATAACGTCATTGCCATCAGTAGGTTTCATCTCGAAAAAATACGTGCAAGTCACGTGCGAACTTAAGTTTACTCGATTGAGTCAATAACCCAATCAGGCTAAAGATCAAGTCGAGCGAGTTAGACTCCCTACTCAACAACTCGGTCAACTAGGATAGCCAAGTAAAAGTGGAGTGTGTTTGGGTTTAAAGAAATTATCACCCTTGAAATTATGTGATAACAATCTTATGAGTTTTAGCTCAATAATTCATGTCTTGTTTTTTTATCGGATCAAACAAATTTTGTTATTTCTCGGTTAATGCCATAAACAGCTAACTACTAACATTTACAAACTTATTTATAAGAAAATTATTCAAGAGTTACTGAGATTCTTTATAAAATTATCCAAAAAGCTTATTTTAAAATTAGTGGTATAAATTAATTTTTTATGTTAGAGATTTATGGGTACATTAGTCATTATTTTACGAGCATAATAAATCAAAGTAATTAAGCACATTTAATGGAATTAGGTAGATAATCTGTCCCTTCTCTATTGGGACAGGATTGTGTATTATTATATATAATTGGTCTAGGGGTGAATTCAAGATATAATTTTTAAACCCTAGTTGAATTGAGAAACGGAGTTATAATTGATGGATGGACTCAATTGAAATTTAGTGCTAAGCTCAAAGATATGACACAAGTTTCTTATTGGCCAATTTCTAAGATATTTTCCTTATTTGTTCTGGCGAAATTCAAGTTAGTCCTTTTTTTTTTTTAATTTTTTGCAGTATGCAACCTAATTTTTGTAAAAAAATATATCTTGAAGAAATTAAATATATTGTAATTAAGACAATATATTAAATTGAAATATTCAAAATTGTTAAAACATTGTCAATTTAAAAATAAAATTTGAGAAATCAAGATATTTTTCCTTTTTTTTTAACTAAAACTATTAGGCCAGGAAAACTGCATTTGCTTTTTAAATTAAAGAGACCATAATTTTTTTGATATTTATCTAATTTTTCTGAACAAAAATGAACAACAATATTGAAAATTTTAGAACATTTTACAGGGGAATTGACTCCATTGGATGGTGTTACAAGGGCGTAAATCTTCTTATCCCAATAAAATATCAATCAATTAATGGGAAAAAAAGTGGAAAAAAAAAATTACACATTATATCCTACATTTAACTACATAAGCAAAGGAAAATTCTCTTGGACTCGAGTGGTCTTTCTCTAAGAACAAAAGGAAAAGAAAAGAAAAGAAAATTCTCGTAGCCAGCATCTTTGCTAGACTCTTCCTTTCAATACTGGCTAGGATCCATCAGGTACAATGGCCAATAGTGAGGGCTTTTTTTTGTTTTTTTTTTTAGGGGTGACTAGGGGAACAAATCTGGGGTATCAAATGGGAAATTTGAATCAAAATCCACAGGACTAAGTGAGAAATCCAAGTCCCCCATTGGTGAATTAGTGACAGAAGTTGGAGCTGAAATTATGTCGGTATAATCAGATTCTGAAGTCTGCAAATTATGTCCCATTCCAAAGCTGTTCATCTGGCACGATGACATCGAAAAATAGTTGGATTCAGATGTTGCCGGAGATATATAAGCTGGAGAAAAACTACCCATGAAGCTGTTATTTTCATTCATGGGCTGTGAGAAAATATAATCCTCCAAATTTTCTGATCCAATTGGTGTAGAAGGGAAAGAGAATGATGGAAATATTTGGTCCTTAATATCCAACTCCTCAGTTTTGACATTAAATCCTGTTCCAAAGTCTATGAATATTTGTTGTGGTTGCTTTTGTTTTTCTTGTTGCGGTTGTTGTGGAATAGGCTCTTTGTTTTGCTTTGGCAGCACTTTTGTTTCCTGTCGTGATGATGCCAATGCTGGGACTAAATGAGAAGCTTGTATGCAAGTGTGTCTTCCTCTATATGTTATCTCGAAGATTGATGGGTCTTCATCTGATCTTTGAACTTGTTTTGTAGCCAAGCAGCCTTGCACATTGCGATGAGTGCATCTGTAGTATCCCCTGTAATTGTAACATATCTTGTTAGAGAAAACAGACATCAACATCTCACATAAGTGTACTTAATTTTCTAACATATAGTTACATTAGTTTTGATCAAGTGCAAGATATTTTGTATTGTTCTGCACCATCATAGTCATTTGTTGATCAATCACTCGTGATATGCATGTGCCAGTACGTGTGGGTCACGAACGGCTGTAATGGTGCAGGACGTGCGTGTTGTCTTGTGCTAGATCAAAATTTATAGTTACATATGTCTAAAAATCATTTTGCTAATCTCGGAAAGAGTAAGCAAAAAAAAAGGGAAAAAACATAAGAATGCTTAAGAGAGAAATCTGTCGTAAGGCAATTTTTAGTATTTTTCTTCCTTATATACATCTAAATCAGACTACAAAGGTGAAAAAATGATTAAACCAGAACAGTGTCTTGTGGTCCATATGGGCCCTTTCTAAGAGGATAGGAACTGTTGATTTTAATGCAAAAAGTTGGTGTATGACAGTGAACTTTCAATCAAAGGGGCCAGAGAGTTAAATTTCCATTGATTCAGTGAATAGGGCCTCCTAAAAAGTTGTTAAGATCTCAAGGACTAAAGAAACAGAGTCCCCTGCTTCAATCAAACCTACTCTTGGAGCAAGAGGAACACATGGCCTTTGTTATTTTGACATGATTCTCATGAGGGTGAAATCAACACATAGGACCCACCTCCATAACATTGGATTCACTCACTCCTATCTAAAAGACATGGTAAAAGGTAATTATTAACATAAGAGATAGATATTTGTGATTTTGAGGTTGATTGGTGTCTTTCATTCGTACAAGAGTGGGCCTGTTTTCTTTCCACAGACAAATCAAAATATAAAAGATGAAAAACTAAAGAGCTTTCTCTTTCTCTTTCTCAAAATATAAAAGATGAAAAACTAAAGAGCTTTCTCTTTCTCTCACCTTGGATAATTAGCTCCAAGTATGTCTTTCTGCCCATATTTCCTCCAGCTATATCCATCATCAAGATGCCCTTCTAGCCCTGTCTCCGAGCAAACACGCACTTGTTCTGTCCATCTCGGCAATGTCTTTCTGCAACACACAAATCCCACAATCCCCAAGCTCTACTTAGATCCAATTCATCCATAAAGTCACTGAATTACAACAGTGAACATTCACAATATATATATATAAGGGAGTCTACTATAAGGTGCATGTTATGCAATGTTGGGTAAGGTAATCTATGTACACCCAATTACAGAACAGATTTTGAAAAATCAATAGTAGATAAACTTCTTATGAATTTTATATTTTTCCAAAAATCACATTGATGCAATAGTCAGTTTCTGGAAAATTTCACCGTAAAAAAAATTGTAAATTTTTCTTTTCTCAAAATATTATCATTTCTTCCCAGTAGGTTTTTCAGAAACCATGATAAAGTTCATTTACAAATTTGCTTAACATGCACCTTATAATAGACTCACTCGTGTGTGTATAGAGAGAAGGATTTACCTCTTTTTATAGACATCTCTATGATCCTTATGATCATGATCAGACCCTTCACTCCTTGGGCTACTTCCGGCGAGGGATGACGGTGAGTCGAGCACGCCAGCGGCAGTAGTAGGCTGCCGAGGCTGATCTCCAACAAAACCATGACCCCATTTTAGCATTGAAAGTGCTTTCTCATAAGAAGAAAGTATCTTCTCAACTAAGAATTTGCGGGTTTCGTGGGATGATGAAGGGTTAAGATGGTTCTTAAGCTGCTTTGATAATTCCCTCCCCTGTGTTAGCTCATTGATGAGCGTCTGTTGTTCCCATTCCCTGCTCTTCTCCATTTTGTAACTCCACCAAAAAGAGAAGGAATTATAATGAACTAGTTTTTAGCTAAATGAAATGATTTGAATGTCAAATCAAGTCAAGTAGCTAGAAGCATTACAAATTCAAGGCTGGGAAATTAAGGGTATTGCAGCAATGATCAAAATTGTGAAGGAATTACCCAATTCATGCATGGAATTGAATTGGGTATTGAGAGTACAAGTAGAATTGAAGGAGAAGAGATGAAGATTTATATAGTATCTTGGAATATTCAAGGGAATTGGGCTCGTGGGGAACAAAGAGAGGGAGTTTTAAAGCAGAGGAGAGAGAGAATATAAAGATATGCAGGTAAGGGAAAAGCAGAGCGTTTTTGCTTAGTGAAGAAGTTGGGAGGAAGGGGGAGAGATATAAGAGGGGAGGAAATGAGAAAGAAAGGGGGGAAGTTTTTGACTGGAAAAAGCGAGTTGTCTCTTTTCCTTTTCCTTTTTTTCTTTATTTGCTTTTTTTTCATGTGGACCAAATTCTGGTCCTGGGAATTATAGATAGAGGGAGAAGGTCTAATTGCTGACTCCTTCAAACTCCTCTCTCTCTCTCTCTCGATATTCTTTTTGTGTCGTTGTAGGATAAGACGTGAAGGGGGAAGATGGGAGAGTTGGAAAGTCAAGAGATAAGCAAGAGAGAGGAGACTGATAAGAATCTTCAAACCTTCTTCCGCGTTGTTACTCAGTACCCAGAACTTAGAGAGAGAGAGAGAGAGAGAGGCTGACGAACGCGTGACAGCGTCATGTTCACCCCCTTGCTTACGCTGATGCTGATAGATCACCCATGTGGTACTGTTGTGCATAAACAAGCACCATACAATATTACATACATATTCAACTTTTTACTCCTAACTCTGTATGCTTTTGTTATTTGAAAAATTCAATCTATTGTCTTTCACTCCATATGTTTTTATTATTGAGTTCATTGGATCCTTGGTTTGAGTTTTTCTGCATTTGAATTTGATTGGATACTAATATTATGACAAATCGTCCTAATATATTATTCATCCATTACTTTAAAATTTAAATGACGTGTCATGATCTTTAATACCCAAGTGAATCTAAGTACAAAAAATTCAAGTCAAACTCTTATTATTTAATGCACTCAAAGAATTAAATTTCAATTTAAAAAATTTAAGCTATTTGATATGACAATATAATATAATTTTTGCTTTTGTATGTTTAAAAATTATATGAAAATAAATGTTCTATCGTATTGGCGTCAAATGATTTAAAAAATTTGATCTAAAATTTAACTGTCATACATTAATCATTTGTTATTCTAAGTAGATTTTGGACCACATGAGATGAAATCAAAAAATTAAAAATCAAAATTAAAATAAACAATTTAATTTTTTTATGCAAAAAATAAAAGATTTTAATCATTAAAAAAAAATAAAGAATTACACTGCCAAATCCTTGTCAAGAAGTGGGATTAACCACAACGGTAGAGATTCAATCCATTGAAAAGAGTCCTCAATTGAGTGAGCATGTTCTGATGATAAAGCATATCCAACCCTATTTTTAGGTTCTAGGGAGCACAGTAACCTTGTGAATAGGCATGTCCTCTACTAAAAATCCAAATATGCATGTAGACCACATCAACTGCTTCTATTACCCAAATAAAAAAACACTGCTTCTAGTATAGAGATTTTTCTCATAACACAATCTGCAAACTGTTTAGCATCTTCTCCCACCAATACAGAGAGTAACTAGCTAGCAAGATCAAATTCTCTTTGCAGGAAAAGACTTATCCCATCCCATATGTTTTTTGAGTGACCCTTAAATAGACAAAGCATGAGGACACATGGTGGATTCTCCATATGTCGGGTTAACCTACTGGGTCAGGAGGGCATGGATAATCAGGAGATGACCTGCCACTGGGCAAAGTTTGTCATTTCCTCAATAATTAGATAGAATATTTAAATATCGGCTGCTCTGACATTAAAAACAGTTTCGACACCTGTATTGATATTATTGGATATATTTCAATTCACTCATCCAATCATAATGTGTATATAGAATGTGATTCAAGCATATTCATGGCCAATAACCAGAAGACATATATCCTAACCTGCTACTTTTCCTATGCTAACCGAGCTTAACAAATAATCCTTATTAAAAAAGTTAAAATCAATTGTTCGAATGAAAAATTCAATTTGCTAGATGGGATTCATCAAATGGCAAGGCTCAATTTTTATTTTTGATAGAGACTTGTTCCGCATCAATTTTTATAATCACCAAAGGCTAGTTCTGATGCTTTAGAAATCCTCTACTTTAAAGTTGGATTCTGATTTCTCACATGGTATCAGAGTTGGGTCTTGGTTTGAGTTTTATTCCGAGCTATCCGAATGAAAGTGAGAGAGTGTTAAAAATATGTCCTATACTAAGCCTAGTTTAATTAAAAAGTCTATAAATTAACCCTAGGCTTAGTAACTTAAGCTATTTAATTACGATTCTAATTTCTTACAATTTGAACATATGGGCATCTTGTAAATGCCCTACACTAGATACAACTTGCCTCTATAATTAAAAGGATAAAACCCTTTCTTTTAGGAGTGTTAGAAAGTCAAATACCCCTTCATTACATATATAGAATATAAAAAGCTTAAGAACAGATAAGATTTATTTGGACAAAAAAAAAAAACAAAAATAGCTAGAGTGCCCAAATGACTTCTATTATATTTTTTGTCATTGGATATTGTGGCAAAAATTATAATTATACATAGAGAGGTGATGTAGAAGTGCTTCGATTTAGAAGCAAGTGGGTTCAAGAAGTAAACTTAAAGGCATGGAGCCCCGGAATTTCTTGAGCATGTGTTGCTCTAATTTTATTTGGTTTCACATTGTAGTACTATGAAAGTTGGGAATCACAGGGTCTATCACAATTTTTAATTTACTAGTGGCAAAATTTTCTATTTAATCAATTTCTTTATTTATGTTTTCTTGTTTAATATATATATATATATATATATATATATATATATGATGAACTCATTGAGAAAAAATATTAAAATATTCTGCAGTTGTTGGTGTTTAATTAATTGCAAGAATTTCAACCCAATCCTAGTACTTCCAAAATCCAAGTGAAATTATAATTGATAGTCCCTTTTTTCTTTGTTGTTTTCAGGTAATTTAATTAAACAATATTAACTGACAGGTTGTTGATCTAATAAGGCTTTGGCCCCCCAAGATTTCATCCTGGTTCCGCCCCTGCATCAACATGTATTTGTTCAACCATGAAAATTTGATACATATCATCAGGCAAACAGACCATCTATGAAGTTGTTAATTATTGAAATTAATGCATCAATGTCCAGCATTAGAATATATATGCTCCTTCAATTGGTGTACGTTAATCTAGTGAGTCTGAAGCAGTTACTCTCAACTTACCAGATCAACATATCCTTAAAAATTGGGACCATATGTCCCAATCTTTAAATCAACCTAAAAAAAAAAAAAAAAAAAAAAAAACAACATTACAAGGAGAGAGAGGGGCAGGTCTCTCTCTATATAGTTATCCAAAAATAATTTTAAATAAAATTAATTCAAACGAGATCTTACAATAGTTTATAAAAACAGTATCACTCCATAATGTATTGATGTCCTGTTTGACAGGCAAAAGAGCTACTGGCCAAGACATGAAGACAAGAGGCATCCAATTTAATTATCACACCTTTACTGGTTGAACTTGGAGGAAGTGTCCACAAGCCCCAATTTTCACTATGAGTTGTTCGAGAAAATTGTTCACTTGTCACATGGTAAATAATAAATGATTGAGACACAAGCATGATCCATCATTAAAAATAAGACAATGTGTTGATGTGTTAATTATTTAGTGAAGTTGTTCATCTTCTATTGTTGTTCACCACATGGATGGTGAACAACTTCCATCGAATAATTTTCCCACTAGCTTTCTGTCCCTTTTGCCATAAGAGCGTCCCATTTGATCTTATAATTTTACCACAACCATATATATTTTATATCAGTTTCACCGACTATCACATTGGCTATGATATGTTACCATGAGGCTAATCGAGTTGCTGATAGTTTTGCTAGTTTTTCTGCTAAACACTTACGTACACTGTCATTTTAATTTCTGATATGTTAGATTGTTGTACAGAGGCGCTGTATTTTGACCAAGTCGATGGTTCTACCTATCGTTGGGTAGATTCAATTCGATCTGTATAAACCTATGTTTTATATTATGCAATACAATTTCCTTTTGTTCAAAAAAAAAAAAAAAGAAACAGCGAAGAATGAAAGATTTTTTAAGTGTATATAGTATTGTTGATTACTTTTAAAAGTTAAGATAACAAAGTATTCTAAAGTAATTATTATTTTAATTTAATTTTAAAGTAACTGCCAATACTTTGCACACTCAAATTCTCAAATTTTTTTACTTTATTATTATTATTTTTTTTAAAGGTAATAACTTATCTAAATGGACGTACGAATTGAAATGATGGACTAAAATTGGTCATTAGATATTTTTTATATACTTGAACTACGTACTGTATAAAAATTGAGAGCAGTGGTATATTTTCTAACAATATTTTTATGCTCTCTTATACGTGAGACCAATGACCAATCCTAACAAAAAAGGCATGGGACTCATGACATCACATGCATGAGTACTACCCCATGTTAGACAAGCTGGGCGGAAATAAAAAAAATAAAAAAATAAATTTATATATATATAGTTGCTAATATCAGGTGCACCTGATGCATCTTGCATCAGGTGCCCTCCTCTACAGCTACCTGTGATTAAAATTTTTAAAAACTGACCGTTGGATTAGATACCCTTATAATGTATGTCATGTCTGCCAAAAATCACAGTGATCCAACGGTTGGTTTCTAAGAAAACTAACTGCTAAAAAATGATAACATTTTAAAGAACAAAAAAGTCATAGTTTTTTAGCAGTCAGTTTTCACAGAAACCAACCGTTGGATCATTGTGATTTTTAGCAGACATGACATACATTATAGTGGTATATAATCCAACGATCATTTTTTAAAAATTTTCATCACAGGTGATTGTAGAGAAGGACACCTGATGCAAGACCTTATAACAGCACCTCATCAGATATATATGTATATAAAATAAAATAAAAATAAAAAAGCAGCCAAGAAACCCTAATTATTTTAAAAAAACTAAATGGAACTTTCCACGGAGAGAGTAGCTAGCCTCCATATAAACAGTGAACCCTAAAACCGCTATCTTAAAACCAGCGGCACTTGGCAGCAATTTTCTACACTTCAATGATTGTTAATGACCATGGTTTTCATCAGCAGAAAACCACTAACGTCCGCAAAATTAGCTATGGGGTCCATATTGATAACCCAATCATAAATATCATCCCCCTTTTGGGGGTCACATTTAAAATTTAAAAAAAAAAACCGACAAATTTGTGGTCCTAAAGATCTAAGCCTTTAGCCGTAATCCAAAATATGAGTTCAAACTCTAAAGCTCACTTCCAAGAAACTGCAAAGCTATTTTCCAGAAAGTGCAGTGCATGGGAGTTAAATATCATGCCCGGCCCCATAGTCTTTTTGGCTTTCTAGATATTCTGACCAAAAAGGTAAATAAAAAAATTGGGACTATTGTGACCAAATTTCACACGCTTAAACGTGTGGGGTAGGGGGTGGGGACTGACATTTGTAGCTTTTTTGTTTTTGTTTTTTTTTTTTTTTAATATGAAAGCATGATTTGGGGTTTGTGACCAGGTCAGAGAGGCATTGCGTTTTGTTAGGTGAGAAACGGACAGCATCCACACGTACATCTCCAAAATTAATTTGAATTTAATGCTTTTTTTTTTTTTTTTTTTTTTGGTTTTGTGGTGGGGGAATTCCACTCGGTTTCAAGATTTTAGTCAAAGTCTGTGAATTTTGTTGAAGTAATGATTAAAGTGTTAGAGCCTAGGAAGTGAAATGTGATTGTATGATAGACACGTACACTGCTCCCTTGCATTCAAGAGTGTGTGTGTGTTGCTCACTTTCCTGGTAATCTGTTTGTGAACTCTCCAATTAAAGGCATGCATGCAGCATAACATCGTACGGAGCCATTTATTGATCTTCCCCTTCTTTTTTTCTTTTTGTTTGTTTTTTGATGGGGAAGACGAAGAAGAGTGGGAAGGACAAAGAGGGGATAAAATTGTCGAAGATCAAAGCAGATCAATATTAATCAGCCCAAGTTTTTACATAAATTGATAAAGGCTTGTAAAAACTTTTTCATTGTTTGATTATATATTCTTCTTACGGAGATGCTAATATAAAGTGTATTTGATACAATTATGTAATAATTCTATTAATTATAATTATTAATATAAATTTGGAACATTGTAAGGTGTTTTTTCATTATTGGAGTCCAAAAAGCCCGGTAATTAAGCATTTTTGAAAAGCGGAAGATTGTTAGATTCAAAATCCAAATAAAAGGGTTTGTCAAGCTACCCGGTCAATAGATTTATATGGTTTTTTTTTTTTTTTTTTGCATAGAATTTGTGGTTAGTTGTTAATGAAGAAGGGGTAACAAATGAATTCGAAATCTCATCTCATAAAAGGAAAGACATAAACTACTAAGCCAAAACTCATGTTTAATTTAATTATATGGAGGTTCAGTGACATATATATAATGCCCCAAGATTAATGTTTTTTCTCTTTCTTTTTTTGGGATATATATGTGTGCGCACGTGTATGTGTGTGTGTGTGTGTTTTTTGGGGGGTTTTGCATGTATTTTATAGAAAATATTTGTTATGTGGAATTTGGTAGAGATAATATATAGAGGTTAAGATTTCTTATACGCACTCTAATCCTTATGGATATTCTAATATTTGTTATATAAATAAATAAATAATTGTGTCCAAAATCAATCCAAAGACTTTAACTTTTTACCATGGAATTTCACTTTTTACCAAGGAAAAAGTATGGAGAAAAGAAAGGAAAAGCTTGAATCATTGGGCACACTATTTGGGACATATTTTTGGGCGTTCAACATTATATTTCCTTTTTCTAAATAAGGAGATAAGTCATTGATAATACCATAGGCATTCTCATAATAAGTGTCTAATAGAGGAATTGCTATTAAATTAGGGAAAATGCTATGCCTTGACAAAGTAACACTACAACAAAGAAAATGCTATTATGAATCAAATTCTATTCATTCTTTGTAGTGATACTTTATAACAGTCAAAAGCCTTACTCTTAAATTAGCCAATAGCGTACTCTTAATTAATTGGAAGGGTAGTTGCTTTTCAACTAATATTTCGCATGGTTTTATTATGGTGCTGTTTGGATTGTGTAGAAGAAGCAGATAAAAGCACGTTCAACATCCACAAGCACATTCAGGGTATTGTTTGGCAAAATTTGCAAAAGCAGATAAAAGCACCTGGCTTGCTTTTTTCTGCGATTTTGTAAAAGCAGGTTTCCACATGCTTCTGGTAGAACGCGCAATGACGATGAAGGTGTATATTGTCAAAATGGCAAGCGTGCCCCTCTAAAATCAACTACAACAAATTTGTACCCAATGAATCCCTTGTAAACCCTACGGTCATCACTTTCTCCCCCTCATTAACACTTATGAACTACAACCAACCCTTCCACAACCTCCATTCAACTCCACAAGCAAAATCTACCCAACTATCCATGCAAACCATCACAAACCCATGAAATGAGTTTTACCTCAAAACTATAGAAGATGAAAGAAGAGGTACGATGAAGATGGCTTACCTAACTTTCCAGCAACATTGGCGATGGCGGTATTTGCGCAGTGGTGATGATTGTGGTCGGTTCTCTCTCTCCCTCTCCTCTCTTCCCCTCTTTTTCACTCTCTTTCTAAGGTTCTAAGGAGCTAGACCCCTTTTGCAAGTTTAAAAACTTTTTTTTTTTCAAAAACCCATATAAATACAATAAAATGATTTAAAATAAAATCATTTAAAAATATAGGTTTCCACACAATCCAAAGGCCTTGAGGCCTTAATTATAATTTTATTATAATTTTGTCCAATAGAATTTTGATTGCCAAACAAGCAAAATAAAATAAAAAAACATTTTTGTAAGGGTAATTGGGTCATTTCAGTATTATAAGTAGCTTCAACAGATGGTATCCAAACAAACAATTGACTTCTGCTTCTGCAGCACAGCACTTTAAAATCCAGTATCCAAACATATTTGACTTCTGCTTCTGCAGCACTTGACTTCTGCTTTTGCTTCTAATTCTGCTTCAACAGTACAAGCATAAGCATATCCAAACGGGCCCTATATCCACTTGAAGTTCTATCTAAAGAGGGTGAAAATAATGTTGCTTAATTTTGAAAATATCACTCGCTAATCTAAAATTATTGTATTTGTGACATCTGAAGTAAAATTATGGTTTCAATTTCGAGTGATGACCCAAAAACCCTATGATAAAATTCCTGAAAGATTACATCGTTTGTTGGATCTCGAAAATAATAAATATGAAAAATTACTATCAAAATTACTTCTTGTTCTTTTTGCCGAGTGATTTAAGTGATCAGTTATTAGTGGGGAAGGTGAGAGATAAATGGGTCAGTTATCATTCATAAAAAAGTATAACCTAGAACATCATTCCATAAAGAGAGTGACATGAACCACTGAACGGGAGCTCATGTTCTATCAAAATTACTTAAGAAATAACATCATTCACACGATTTGTTAAATAATTTATTAAATTTTGAGAATATATAAATTCACCGCTCCAATTTCAAGCAAAATAACAGGGTATTAAAAATAATTTCAAGTATTTTCTTTTTCTTCCCACTCTAACTTTCCCATATTCAAATAGCCTACAAATTCAAGGATTGCAAAAATGGAAATTACTGAAACTTTTATTTCATGATTACCCCTTCAAGTAAATTGTGTTTTTTTTTTTTTTCCATTTTTTTTCCCAAAAAATTTTTGGTGAGAGATCAGTAAGGCTAGAAAGAGCATGAGGCGGCGTATTGTAAAAGAGAAATTGCGGCTCTGTGGCCGCAAAATTCCATTCACATGCATTTTTTTGCGTGTGAAAGACATTAATCATACACACAAGAGCGAGGCCACATGAGGCTGGTGGGACAAATGTCATCCCTGAAAATATTTTTAAAATATTTATACTCTATAAAAATTTAAAATTTTGTATATGGCTTTCTCAATTATTGTTTTATCTCTTCGATTTACTTTTCTATCCATCTTTTTATTTATTTATTTTTATTTGGAGTATATATCCATAAGCTTCTCACATAAGTTTTTGGAAATGGTATTTTAATAAATAAATAATTTTGTTTTTCCGGGGTCTCTACCGCCAGTAATGATTTTGCAATAGTATATGCAAGAAAAATTGGTTTCTTTTTAGTCGGACAGTCGAGACAGCCACAAGGAAAAAGATTTTAATAAACTCATCATTTTTAAAAAATAATAATAATAAAAAAATGGTATTGCTTAGCCGCTGGTCGTCACCGGCTGGAACAACATCTTAAAAAAATTTGCGTTGCCCAAAATAAAAATTGTAATTTTGTGTTGCCGGCGGTCATTATAGTTCACAATATGTATATATATATATATATATATTAAAAGTTCTTACACTTTTAATCAATTCTTTTTTTATCTATAAAATTGGAAAGCTCTAAACTTAGGACTTTTTAGATAACTTTTCTTTTTATTTTTCCTCCCTATACCAGTTGTGACTGTCAATATGGAGGGAGCATTTTCTGCTAGAAGGATTATAAAGAATTGATTATGTAACTAAATAGGAGATCAATTGATCATGAATGATAACTTAATTGTGTTTATTGAAAAAAATGGGCATTTGATAGCGTTAATGATGAAACTATCATACAATGCTTTTAAAAGATAAACTCCATTTAGAACAATTGTAAATATATTGAACTGAAATGTACTTTAACAAATATCAATAGACAGACATGCTTTCAGGTGCACCTTATGTAACTTCCATCAAGTGACCTGCTTTTGGGCCACTTCCATCACATATTTTGAAAAAGTTACCGTTGGATGGGATACCCCTCTCATGAATGTCATGTTTGCCAAAAATCATAGTGATTCAATAGTCGGTTTTTGAAAAATTTCACTGCCAAAAACTGTGACATTTTTGTTCTTCAAGATGTCGCTATTTTTTCATTGAAGATTATTTCAAAAATCGACCGTTGGATATGATTTTTAGCAAACATGACATTCATGAGAGGGGTATCTAATCCAACAGTCACTTTTTCATAATATGTGATGGAAATGGCCATAAAGCAGGTCACCTGATGCAAGTTGCATCAGGTGCACCTGATAATAGCATATCTATATCAATGGATCATAAATTTTTACAAACTTTTCTACCTCAATCTAACACAATAAAAATTTTGTACAAAATCGATTTTTATTTTTTATTAAGCTAATAGTAACAATCAATTAAAATTCATCCCTCCTGAACGAGATTCTTAACTTCGCACCTAAGTGCACACCTATCTAAACCACTCACATGGTTGGTATTTGGTCCCATTTGTCATTAATGTACGGTTTAGATATGTATTGAAAAGTCAACAATGATGAATGAATGAATGGCTGAGATGCGTACTGAAACATAAATTGCCATAAAAAAACTTCTTCAGGCAATTGGGCTACACCAACCAGGAGCGGATTCTTTAGTAACGAGGGATTTCCTCAGGAGCTCCTAGTCTTTAGCTTAGATTGTGACACGGAAGAGTTCTAATAAATCTAAAGGTCACTTTTTGCTTCTCTTGTTGTAATTGCTAAAAGACAAAAATTTTGGGAGATAATCCTGTGTATCTCACCTACTTCTAAGTCTAGCTAACAAACTTTTGAGTATTTGCAAACTTACCCAACCTTCTAATTTAATTTCTTGTCTTCCAATGGAGTTTAAATCTACCAATGACACGTGTCAAGATAAACCTTTCAAATATACAAGGAGAAAGGAACTCAGAAAAAAATGGGTCAACTCATCCATGAAAAATGGAACTCAGAAATTCATCCGATAAAAGTACTAACATGGACCACCGAGAAAAAGTTTATATTCAGTATTAGATTTTATTCGATAACCTTTATTTGCCAAGAAATCAGCTGCTCTATTACCTTCTCTATAAACACGATTCAACTTAATCCTCATATTATTTTCTAAAATAATATTAATACAATCATTAACCATATTATAAATACTCCAAGAACACCTATTAATTAGATTATTCATACTTTTTATTATTAGATTAGTATCTCCATCAATGAAGATTTTTCTATAATTCAAGTCCCTAACAAAAGTAAGATCATTTCTAAGAGAAATCACTTCTATACGTAAAATAAATTCAAGCTAAGTTAATCAATTATAGAGTAGAATTTTTAATCAAAACAATCTATGAGGTTAAGATTAGGCCCAAAAGATCAGGCCTCAATATGGACATGGCAGCAAAAGAGTCATCATTTGGGTTCATTGAGCTTTAAATATACACTTTATAGCCCAAGCCCGGCCCTAATGTATTCAGGCCCGCCTACCAACATCATAAATTTCCCGAGCGACCCGGTCTTTGAATAATCCAATTTTATATTATAAGATTCTTTGAAATTTCTAAATTTATTTGCCTATTTGTTATTTTGAAGAGACCCTTAAACCTAGTAGTTAAAAACACTAATGTCCGAGACTTATGGATATATAACTTTAAAAATTAGAGTAATTTTATGTTTCTTATATGAGGATTTGGCCTTTTGGCCAAAGTAAAATTGGTATTTTAAAAATACGACTGTTGGATTGAATATTCTTCCTATGTATGACAGACATGCCAAACATCATAGTGATCTCACGTTCAATTTCTGAAATACAAACTATTAAGCGTTAAGTAGGTATTTAATTTTTCACCGTCTGTATTTCAAATATCGACTGTCAAATCATTGTGATTTTTGGCATACTTGTCATACATAAAAAGAATATTCAATCCAATAGTCGGTTTTTCAAAATACCCATTTTACTTTGGCCAAAAGGCCAAATCCTCATACAAGAAAGTCCTCACAGGAAAATTACTCAAGATTTTAATGAAAAGATAAAAGGTTTGCTAAAGACCCATTTGTGTTAGTTTTTGCTAGAACCACTTTTGGATCACTATTGCTTCACATATTTCTTTAAAATTATGTCAAATCATGTCTTCATGTATCAAAATTTTCATACTAAAAGTAATTGGGATAAAAGTTGAGACCTCCTAACTTTTGCCACAATCACAATTAGTATGAAAATTTTGCCAAGCATCCTACCATCCCTCAAGTTGTTTAAAAGTGATTATCATCCATCCTCTTAAATCTAGCCAAATTTTAAGCTCCAAAAGTGATTCTAGGAAAAGCTAATGCAAACGAGCCCTAAGCTCGTGGGCCTCCTGGCCCGCAGGCCGAGGGATGATAAGATCCAATTCCAACCCAAAGTTCAATTCAAGCTCAAAACAGAGTTTAAGCCTACGCAACAACAAATTCACTAATAGTGTGGGATAAAATTGGCTTTTCAACCATTGTTTTCTGTCTCCCCCTCTTGTACTGGGAATGTGTTGGAAAAAATAGAAATAGAATTATCTAGAATTGGATAATATTATGTCTAAATAATATTCTAATAAACAATTAATTAAAGATTACAATACAAAATGTATATTAATTTTGTAGTTTACAAAATTATATACTAATTAAAATAGTATTTAATTAAAGAATAAGATAAAGAAGAAGAAGAAGAATACTTGAATTATAATTCTGTCGAACCAGAATATTATTCAAATAGACAATAAAACAAATAGATAGAAACCAAATTATGTTAAACACTTAAGATAAATAACTTACATATTATCTTGAAAGTTTATGCAAAAACGCACTTTGAAGATTAATCAAGACTAGTGTTTGACATTATGTCCTTAAGCGATAATACGCTCCTCCTATTGGTGCTTAGAGTTAATGGACACCTATCTCCCAGGATATAATCATCACGCCTACAGAGAAAGTACTACAATTTGCAGACACTGCGAATTAGAAGAATGTCTCTCACTCTCTCTATAAAACTATGTAGAGTATGATTGACTGAATTAATTAATAATGGACTCTGGACATGGCTTATTTATATCTTTTCGTGAAGTGCAGAAGGCACCATGAACAAACATGACGTTATACAGTAGTTATAACTCTTTGCAAATGCATAAACA
The DNA here is from genome assembly GCA_017140935.1 of Hamamelis virginiana. NCBI lineage: Eukaryota > Viridiplantae > Streptophyta > Magnoliopsida > Saxifragales > Hamamelidaceae > Hamamelis > Hamamelis virginiana. Next base: position 21,564 of record JAESVK010070365.1, read on the forward strand.
TACATGCAGCTCTTCTAATGATCATAATATGATAGGAACGTTAATAAAAAATTAATTGGTAATCTAAGTTGGCCCAAAAATATAATGAATCGATCTAAATGACTCCACTCCACCTCATCCGACCCGATACGGATGGGTGTGTTTTGGACCAAGCCCAAGTTTGGATAGGTCTTCTTTCCTCACAAAACTTTGATACCGCTTGCGGCCCAAAACAAATGACCAATGAAAGATTATATAAATACACATGCTACCCATTATTTAACTAATGTGGGACAAAGATGACTACCATCTTCAACCAATTCTAAATGGGTGATTTTAAGCAACAATTTCTCATTCAAATTATTATTATTTTGAGCATATTAATATAATACATTAATATCCTTATTGAGATGAATGCATTCTAATGTAGGCCCACTTCAAAGATCTCGTGAGACTCATACTTAAATATAGCTAAAATTAGCTCATATTATGCTTAAAATATAATTGAATGTGCTCTACATATATTATGTATTTTGCTAGCAAGGCCGACCCCTCTGTTTTGCTTTGATACGTATTTTATTATTGTGTTGGTTCTCTATTCCGATCCCCTCGGATTTCTCTCCCAAGATCTATTTATCATGGAAGAGTCTCCCATTCAGAATCAGCCCCGAAGTTTTGTGACTGGATTACTAAGATTAGAATGGCTCAAAATTCAACTCTAAGCCAATATATACTTATAACACTCCGTAATGTGGAAGTTAAGTTAGTCGTGATTGATCCTGCAAGAACGTCCTTAGTTCTTATGCTCTTATCGTAAGGACACTTTCACTGAAAGAGGTATTTTTGAAAAATCGACCGTTAGATTAGATCATCTTTATATGTATGTCATGTCTGCTAAAAATCACAGTAATCCAACGGTTGGTTTTTAAAATACAAACATTTAAATAATTTTGATAGCATCCAATGGTAAAATACTATTAAAGCGTTTCACGGACTGCACTTTGAAAATCGATTATCGAAGTACTGTGATTTTTGGCAGACATGACATTCATAAAAAGATTATCTAATCCAACTATCATATTTTCAAAATATCATTCCTATAGCTTTTAGAAGGGACGTCCTTTCGATGACGAGCGTAAGAACGTCCTGCTGACAGGATCGCTTATATATATATATATATATATATATAGGATAATGTTCCCTTACACCTTATTTTGATACCTATGTTTAAACCTCATTTTCAAAATACGATTGGAGATGCTCTATTAAGACAAATAAATGCCATCTATCCCCTCCAAAAAAAAAAAAGGCCTAAAAATAATAATAGTTTGAAAAAACAAAAACAAAACTAAAAACTTAAAAAATAATAATAGTTTGAAAAAATAAAAAAATAAAAAATAAAAACAAGTGCCATTTGCCGACCAATAGGATCAAATCACATGGATATCATGTGTTATGCTATCGGAGACTTAGTAATTTAGTATCTTATCTTACCCAAAAGTAGGGAGCTAAAAAAAATAAAAATGTCATAAATAATAGCTCAGATTCAAATGTTGGATCTTCTGTATCTAACAATGTGCACATTTCCTCCAAAAAACAAACAAACAAACAAACGTGCACAATGTTTATTATCGGGTCTGAGTCACAAGCCCAGGACCAACTACATTTAGTATATAGATGCATTTTATTTGACTATGATTCGCCATTTAATGGGACCCTAACATTAGAATGAGGCTAGCTACCCTCTATTTTAATTATAGAAAAGGTTTTTTCCTCTTTTTTCTTTTTTCTTTTTATTTTTGCATTTTGATGAATTGTGGGAATCAAATCCAATCTCTTTGGTAGGACACATGGCCTTCACCATCCCATAACAAAAGAAAAATGCTTTTTTATTTAAATAAAAAAAAAAAGGAAAAATACTCTAAAATCATAAAAAGTGTTTCTAATGTATTCCTAATCAATCATATTTTAAAATTTTTAACCCCTCTCCATTTTTTTTATTGTTTTTACCCGTTAGTAAAATCTAAAGGGCTTTGTTTGATTAGGGATACAAAATTTAGGAACATATAGCATTCCTCGGAATAAAATTGATTAATGGCCTTATAGCCATTAGGTATATGGTTTCAACCTAATTTAAGATAGTATTGTATTTTTATTGAATATCCTAATGTTCTTATATAAAAAACAAAACAAAATTAAAGAATTTAAACAGCTTGATTAATATGGAATAATCATTCAATTCAATATAACAAAAGTGGTTTGCATTCTCTTGCTTGAGCCATGTCTAAATAATTCCCACTCACTTGCATATAGAATTTTATATATAAATTCACCATCATAATTAGTAGGCCCATAATAAAAAATTAAATAAAAGAAATAAAAAAAAAAAGGAAAAAAGAAAAAAATATATCTAAGTGAAATGACAGGAGCTCGATCTTTATCTAAAATTATAGAGTGGTCCTGTATAAATAAATCTTATAAGGGTGGTGGACCAATAGAATTTTATTTTTGGGACCATCATAGTCATAGAGTGTTATGAGAGAATTAA
>JAESVK010070365.1:30061-53090 GCA_017140935.1 Hamamelis virginiana
TCACCAAATCATGATATAAACTCATCAATTAAGCTAAAATCAAGATATAAAAGAATAGGAAATGCCGACCCACTATTATTTTCTTTCAAACTCAACATGAAATATGTAAGATAGTAGAACTCTACCTTGGTTGTATGTGTGTTGAACTTCAAGTGCTTACTCCTTCCCAACTCAAAGAGTACTTCTCACTCTTTTCTTTCTCTAAATTCTTTCTTCTCTACTACTTGTGTATTCATTTGCATTTGAAATGTGGTATTTATAGAGAAATGACTCATCTTCCATTCTCAAATTTATCCACCATTCTTACATTCATCCACCATTCTCATCTTCCATTCTCAAATTTATCCACCATTCTTACATCCATCCACCATTCTCATCTTCCATTCTCAAATTTATCTTCCACTCTCAAATTTAACTACCACTCTTAGATTCATCCACCATTCTTTCATTCATCCACCATTCATATATACCCACCATTCACATTCATTCATATTTACCCACCATTCACATTTATCTACCATTCATATATACCCACCATTCACATTTTAGATGTCACCCAAGGGTGTACATAAATTCTCATGCACCCTTCTTAATTGATGACCACATGGCACATTTTATTGCCCAATGGCAAAATGCCAAGTGTGCAATAAATAAAATAAAATAATAATAGTTAAGAAAATTTACTATTGAAAATTTACTATTAGAAAATTTACTATTCAAAATTTTGGGGTCTCACACCATGTGTCCTACTAAAGAGATTGGATTTGATTCCCACAATTCATCAAAATGCAAAAATAAAAAGAAAAAAGAAAAAAGAAAAAAGAGGAAAAAACCTTTTCTATAATTAAAATAGAGGGTAGCTAGCCTCATTCTAATGTTAGGGTCCCATTAAATGGCGAATCATAGTCAAATAAAATGCATCTATATACTAAATGTAGTTGGTCCTGGGCTTGTGACTCAGACCCGATAATAAACATTGTGCACGTTTGTTTGTTTGTTTGTTTTTTAGAGGAAATGTGCACATTGTTAGATAAAGAAGATCCAACATTTGAATCTGAGCTATTATTTATGACATTTTTATTTTTTTTAGCTCCCTACTTTTGGGTAAGATAAGATACTAAATTACTAAGTCTCCGATAGCATAACACATGATATCCATGTGATTTGATCCTATTGGTCGGCAAATGGCACTTGTTTTTATTTTTTATTTTTTCAAACTATTATTATTTTTTAAGTTTTTAGTTTTGTTTTTGTTTTTTCAAACTATTATTATTTTTAGGCCTTTTTTTTTTTTGGAGGGGATAGATGGCATTTATTTGTCTTAATAGAGCATCTCCAATCGTATTTTGAAAATGAAGTTTAAACATAGGTATCAAAATAAGGTGTAAGGGAACATTATCCTATATATATATATATATAAGCGATCCTGTCAGCAGGACGTTCTTACGCTCGTCATCGAAAGGACGTCCCTTCTAAAAGCTATAGGAATGATATTTTGAAAATATGATAGTTGGATTAAATAATCTTTTTATGAATGTCATGTCTGCCAAAAATCACAGTACTTCGATAATCGATTTTCAAAGTACAGTCCGTGAAACGCTTTAATAGTATTTTACCATTGGATGCTATCAAAATTATTTAAATGTTTGTATTTTAAAAACCAACCGTTGGATTACTGTGATTTTCGGCAGACATGACATACATATAAAGATGATCTAATCTAACGGTCGATTTTCAAAAATACCTCTTTTAGTGAAAGTGTCTTTACGATAAGAGCATAAGAACTGAGGACGTTCTTACAAGATCAGTCACGACTAACTTAACTTCCGCATTAAGGAGTGTTATAAGTATATATTGGCTTAGAGTAGAATTTTGAGCCATTCTAATCTTAGTAATCCAGTCACAAAACATCGGGGCTGATTCTGAATGGGAGACTCTTCCATGATAAATAGATCTTGGGAGAGAAATCTGAGGGGATCGGAATAGAGAACCAACCACAATAATAAAATACGTATCAAAGCAAAACAGAGAGGTCGGCCTGCTAGCAAAATACATAATATATGTATAGCACATTCAATTATATTTTGAGCATAATATGAGCTAATTTGAGCTATATTTAAGTATGAGTCTCACGAGATCTTTGAAGTGGGCTACATTAGAATGCATTCATCTCAATAAGGATATTAATGTATTATATTAATATGCTCAAAATAATAATAATTTGAATGAGAAATTGTTGCTTAAAATCACCCATTTAGAATTGGTTGAAGTTGGTAGTCATCTTTGTCCCACATAAGTTAAATAATGGGTAGCATGTGTATTTATATAATCTTACATTGGTAATTTGTTTTGGGCCCCAAGCGGTATCAAAGTTTTGTGAGGGGAGAAGACCTATCCAAATTTAGGCTTGGTCCAAAACACACCCATCCATATCGGGCCGGATGAGGTGGAGTGGAGTCACTTAAATCGATTCATTATCTTTTTGGGCCAACTCAGATTACCAATTAATTTTTTTATTAACGTTCATATCATATTATGATCATTAGAAGAGCTACATGTATGTTTATGCATTTGCAAAGAGTTATAACTACTGTATAACGTCATGTTTGTTCATGGTGCCTTCAGCACTTCGCGAATAGGTATCAATGAGTCTATAAATAAGCCATGTCCAGAGTCCATTATTAATTAATTCAGTCGATCATAGTCTGCATAGTTTTATAGAGAGAGTGAGAGACATTCTTCTAATTCGCAGTGTATGCAAATTGTAGTACTTTCTCTGTAGGCGTAATGATTATATCTTGGGAGATAGGTGTCCATTAACTCTAAGCACCAATAGGAGGAGCGTATTCTCGCTTAAGGACAAAATGTCAAACACTAGTCTTGATTAATCTTCGAAGTGCGTTTTTGCATAAACTTTCAAGATAATATGTAAGTCATTTATCTCAAGTGTTTAACATAATTTGGTTTCTATCTATTTGTTTTATTGGCTATTTGAATAACATTCTGGTTCGACAGAATTATTATTCAAGTATTCTTCTTCTTCTTCTTTATCTTATTCTTTAATTAAATACTATTTTAATTAGTATATAATTTTGTAAACTAAAAAATTAATATACATTTTGTATTGTAATCTTTAATTAATTGTTTATTAGAATATTATTTAGACAGAATATTATCCAATTCTAGATAATTCTATTTCTATTTTTCCAATACATTCTCAGTACAAGAGGGGGAGACAGACAACGATGGTTGAAAAGCCAATTTTATCCCACACTATTAGTGAATTTGTTGTTGCATAGGCCTAAACTCTGTTTTGAGCTTGAATTGAACTTTGGGTTGGAATTGGATCTTAACATCCCTTAGCCTGCGGGCCAGGAGGCCAACGAGCTTAGGGCTTGCTTGCATTAACTTTTCCTATAATCACTTTTGGAGCTTAAAATTTGGCTAGATCTAAGAGGAGGAATGATAATCACTTTTAAACAACTTGAGGGATGGTAGAATGCCAGGCAAAATTTTCATACTAATTGTGATTGTGGCAAAAGCTAGGAGGTCTCAACTTTTATCCCGATTACTTTTAGTATGAAAATTTTGATATGTGAAGATATGGTTTGAACATAATTTTAAAGAAATATGTGAAGCAATAGTGATCCAAAAGTGGTTCTAGCAAAAACTAACACAAATGGGTCCTTAGCAAACCTTTTATCTTTTCATTAAAATCTTGAGTAATTTTCCTGTAAGGACTTCCTTGTATGAGGACTTGGCTTTTTGGCCAAAGTAAAATGGGTATTTTGAAAAACCGACCATTGGATTGAATATTCTTCTTATGTATGATAGGTATGCCAAGAATCACAGTGATTTGACGGTTGATATTTGAAATACAGACTGTGAAAAATTAAATACCTATTTAACGCTTGATAGTCTGTATTTCATAAACTGAACGTGAGATCAGTATGATTTTTAGCATGTCTGTCATACATAGGAAGAATATTCAATCCAACAGTCATATTTTCAAAATACCCATTTTACTTTGGCCAAAAGGCCAAATCCTCACATAAGAAACAAAAAATTACTCTAATTTTTAAAGTTATGTATCCATAAGTCTCGGACATTAGTGTTTTTAACTACTAGGTTTAAGGGTCTCTTCAAAATAACAAATAGATAAAAGGATTTGGAAATTTCAAAGAATCTTATAATATAAAATTGGATTATTCAAAGACCGGGTCACTCGGGAAATTTATAATGTTGATAGGCGGGCCTGAATCCATTAGGGCCGGGCTTGGGCTATAAAGTATATATTTAAAGCTCAGTGAACCCAAATGATGACTCTTTTGCCTGCCGTGTCCATATTGAGGCCTGATCTTTTGGGCCTAATCTTAACCTCATAGATTGTTTTGATTAAAAATTCTACTCTATAATTGATTAACTTAGCTTGAATTTATTTTACGTATAGAAGTGATTTCTCTTAGAAATTATCTTACTTTTGTTAGAGACTTGAATTATAGAAAAATCTTCATTCATGGAGATACTAATCTAATAACAAAAAGTATGAATAATCTTAATAGGTGTTCTTGGAGTATTTATAGTATGGTTGATGATTGTATTAATACTATTTTAGAAAATAATATGAGGATTAAGTTGAATCGTGTTTATAGAGAAGGTAATAGAGCAGCTGATTTCTCGGCAAATAATGGTTATCGAATAAAATCTAATAATGAATATAAACTTTTTCTCGGTGGTCCATGTCAGTACTTTTATCGGATGAATTTCTGAGTTCCATTTTTCATGGATGGGTTGACCCATGTTTTTCTGAGTTCCTTTCTCCATGTATATTTGAAAGGTTTATCTTGACACGTGTAATTGGTAGATTAAAACTCCATTGGAAGACAAGAAATTAAATTAGAAGGTTGGGTAAGTTTGCAAATACTCAAAAGTTTGTTAGCTAGTCTTAGAAGTAGGTGAGATAGACAGGATTATCTCCCAAAATTTTTGTCTTTTAGCAACTACAGCAAGACAAACAAAAAGTGACCTTTAGATTTGTTAGAACTCTTCCGTGTCACAATCTAAGCTAAAGACTAGGAGCTCCTAAAGAAATCCCTCGTCACTAAAGAATCCGCTCCTGGTTGGTGTAGCCCAATTGCATGAAGAAGTTTTTCGATCGCAATTTAGTTTCAGTACGCATTTCAGCCATTCATTCATTCATCATTGTTGACTTTTCAATACATATCTAAACCGTACATTAATGACAAATGGGACCAAATACCAACCATGTGAGTGGTTTAGATAGGTGTGCACTTAGGGGCGAAGTTAAGAATCTCGTTCAGGACGCGACGAATTTTCATTGTTTTAAAAATTGGACTGTTCATCCAACCGGAAAAGTTACCGGATTAAGGATCAATCGGTTCAACTGTCGGGTCAATCAAGTTGAACCGTGACGCATAAATATATTATTTATTTATTTATTTATTAAAATAAAAGTTGTAAATGATTCAAAATATAAATTTTAAAAAATATTTGTACAATCAATTCATATATTTGAATTTATGTGCAGTCATCAAAATTGAAAATTGATAATTACTATTGATCAATCTTTATTATATATATATTTTAAAATGCAAGATAAGAATATTGTATTATTAAATTAGGTGCTTGGGTTTCTTTTTGTTATTTGAGATTTTTTAAGACTAATTTGCCTTTTGAGCCTTCTTGGCCTTAAGAGATTTTAAAAATATTGGAACTATTTTATTCATTTTAGCACCTTAAAAAAAAAACAGAAAACGAGTTGACCGATTGAACCGCCGGGTTGAACGGTTTTTTTAAAAAAATGGGTTTTTGTGGGTTAAACCAACCGGAGAGAGGACCGGTTCCCGGTTGAACCGAACAGTCCGGTTCGGGTTTGATAACATTGCGAATTTTAATTGATTGTTATTATTTTATCCTAATCCAAAAAAAAAAAAAAAAACGATTTTTTACAAATTGTTTATTGTGTTAAATTGAGGTAGAAAATTTTGTAAAAATTTATAATCCATTGATATAGACAAGCTACTATCAAATGCACCTGATGCAACTTGTGTCAGGTGATGTGCTTTAAGGCCACTTCCATCACATTTTATGAAAAAGTACTCGTTGGATTGGATACCCCTCTCATGAATGACATGTTTGCCAAAAATTACAGTGATCCAACGGTCGATTTCTGAAATAATCGACAATGAAAAAATAGCGACATTTTGAAGAACAAAAATGTTACCGTTTTTTGCAGTGAAATTTTTCAAAAACCGACCACTGGATCACTATGATTTTTGGCAAACATAACATTCATGAGAGGGGTATCCCATCTAACGGTCACTTTTCAAAATATGTGATGGAAGTGGCCCTAAAGCAGGTCACTTGATGCAAGTTACATAAGGTGCACCTGAAAGCATGTCTGTCCATTGATATTTGTTAAAGTACATTTCAGTTCAATATATTTACAATTGTTCTAAATGGAGTTTATCTTTTAAAAGCATAGTATGATAGTTTCATCATTAACCCTATCAAATACCTATTTTTCTCAATAAACACAATTAAGTTATCATTCATGATCAATTGATTTCCTATTTGGTTACATAATCAATTCTTTATAATCTTTATAGCAGAAAATGCTCCCTCCATACTGACAGTCACAACTGATATAGGGAGGAAAAATAAAAAGAAAAGTTATCTAAAAAGTCCTAAGTTTAGAGCTTTCCAATTTTATAGCATAAGGTGCTTGAGATTTGGAATTTTTTTTTTTTTTATCTATTTATTATGTTAAAAAAAGTCTTTTACCTTGTGGTATAAAAACTTATGCGAGAAGCTTATGGATATATACTCCAAAAAAAAAAAAAAAAGATGGATAGAAAAGTAAATTCAAGAGGTAAAATAATAATTGAAGATAGACATATACAAAATTTTATATTTTTACGGAGTATAAATATTTAAAAAATATTTTCAGGATGACATTTGCCCCACCAGCCTCATGTGGCCTCGCCCTTGTGTGGACGGAACATGTTGGAATTAATGTCTTTCACACACAAAAATGCATGTGAATGAAATTTTGCGGCCACAAAGCCGCAAATTCTCTTTTACAATACGCGGCCTCATGCTCTTTCTAGCCTGTCTGACTAGGCTCGGAAGCAAACTCACTTTAAGAGCTAGGAGCGACCTTAAGGTATGAGGCTTATTCCCGTTAACAAAGAAACTCCCGGCGGGAAGGCAAAGAAAGGTTTCAGAATTCCTCAATAAAGGACGGAAGAGAGGACTCGGTTAGCTTAGCTCATATTCATATTGGGAAGGGCGGAACTGGGATCAACAAGCAGGAATGGTCCCAGTTCGACTCTGAGCTCCAATCTGATACCAAAGAAATAATGATTCAACCTGGCTAAAGCCATAAATAGAGTGAGTCCTCCCACAATATATTATTGGTGAAAAAAAAGAAAAAAAAAAAAACACAATTTACTTGAAGGGGCAATCATGAAATAAAAGTTTCAGTAATTTTCATTTTTTGCAATCCTTGAATTTGTAGGCTATTTGAATCTGGGAAAGTTAGAGTGGGAAGAAAAAGAAAATACTTGAAATTATTTTTAATATCCTATTATTTTGCTTGAAATTGGAACGGTGAATTATATATTCTCAAAATTTAATAAATTATTTATCAAATCGTGTGAATGATGTTATTTCTTAAGTAAATTTGATAGAACATGAGCTCCCGTTCAGTGGTTCATGTCACTATCTTTATGGAATGATGTTCTAGGTTATACTTTTTTATGAATGAAAATTGACCCATTTATCGCTCACCTTCCCCACTGATAATTGATCACTTAAATCGCTCGGCTAAAAGAACAAGAAGTAATTTTGATAGTTATTTTTCATATTTATTATTTTCGAGATCCAAAAAACGATGTAATCTTTCAGGAATTTTATCACATGGTTTTTGGGTCATTACTCGAAATTGAAACCATAATTTCACTTCAAATGTCATAAATGCAATAATTTTAGATTGTCGAGTGATATTTTCAAAATTAAACAGCATTATTTTCACCCTCTTTAGATAGAACTTCAAGTGGATATAGGGCCTGTTTGGATATGCTTATGATTGTGCTGTTGAAGCAGAATCAGAAGCAGAAGAAGAAGTCAAGTGCTGCAGAAGCAGAAGTCAATTATGTTTGGATACTGCATTTTAAAGTGTTGTGCTGCAGAAACAGAAGTCAATTGTCTGTTTGGATACCATCTGTTGAAGTTACTTATAATACTGAAATGATCCGATTACCCTTACAAAAATGTTTTTTTATTTTATTTTGCTTGTTTGGCAATAAAAATTTTATTGGACAAAATTATAATTAAGGCCTTAAGGCCTTTGGATTGTGTGGAAACTTATATTTTTAAATGATTTTATTTTAAATCATTTTATTGTACTTATATGGGTTTTTGAAAAAAAAAAAAAAGGTTTTAAACTTGTAAAAGGGGTCTAGCCCCTTAGAACCTTAGAAAGGGAGAGTGAAAAAGAGGGGAGGAGAGGAGAGGGAGAGAGAGAACTGACCACAATCATCACCACTGAGTCACTGCCGCCACCTCCGATGTTGCTGGAAAGTTAGCTAAGCCATCTTTGATCGCTGGAAATACGGGAGGTTAAATTCCGTATTTACGGTCAATATTATTTCATTTATAATTTACCTATATTTAACCTCAATCCGAAGAGAGTGGTAAGCACGGGTGTCGATCCACAGAGACTAGTAAAAAAAATCGGCTAAGTCAATTCACTTTTGATGAAAGAGACATTTCCCATTGGGTAAATTTGGTTGGTTAATTGATTTTTTTTAACAGTAATTGCAAGTCAAACATATAAGAACATAATTGCAAAAGAAATAACAGAAATTAAACTTAAATTAAATTACAGAAAATTAAACGGGCAGAAATTGAAATTGCATAATTATAAATAAAGAAAAACCACGTCTCTCCAAGTGGAGAGAGAGAATATACTCTCCTGAAATTTAAAGTGCATAATTGAAAGCATAAATTAATAAAAAGTCCTCCTCGTAATTCCAAGTGGAAAAAGAGGGAATATTCTACTGAAAATTAAAGTGCATAATTGAAAGCATAAATTAATAAAAAGTCCTCCTCATAATTCCAAGTGGAAAAAGAGGGGATATTCTACTGAAAATTAAAGTACATAATTGAAAGCATAAATTAATAAAAAGTCATCCTCGTAATTCCAAGTGGAAAAAGAGGGGATATTCTATTGAAAATTAAAGTGCGTAATTAAAAGCAATAATTAGAACTTAAAAATAAAAATAAAAATAAAACCATCTTCTCTCCAAGTGGAGAGAGGGACAATTGCATTGTGTGTGAAATTGTGTAATTTGGAAAATACTGAAATTAAAATAAAAACTGAGAATAACAACTGAAAAATAAATTCACTCTCTGAAATTAAACTGACTGAACTGAACAGTAGTACAGTATATGGAAGCAGAAAATAGTCAAGACTTAGATATACGTGGCATAAAAATCTACGACTATTTCTGATAAAACTCAACACTCAACTAACAAAGGAAAATAAATTGCTTAACAATTCTTGCACTTGACGAAATTCAACAACATAGGAAAAAAACTAAACTGCAAACTACTGCGTACTGCGTCTCCTTCTTTTTTTTTTCTCTCCCCCTTTTCTGTTGTGCGAACCTCCCGTTTTATAGAATCTGAATTCCCTCTTTCGTCTCCTTTTTTTTCGTTTTCTGACAACGTTCGCTGATGGTTGCTGACTTCTGCGCCTTCTCTCGCTTCTCTGCACTCTGACACTCCTCCTGACTTTATCTTTAGTCTTCTCTGTATTAAAACTTTCACCCACCCAAGACTTTCCATCTCTCATATTCTCAAACTCTCCCCAGACACTTCACATCACTTTTTATATGTATATATATATATATATATATATATATATATTTTATTATTAAATTTTATTTTTATTTTTATTTTTATTTTTATTTTTATTTTTTATTTTTTTACAACTGAATTCATATCTGGTATATATACAAATAATACAAGGATTTCCACAGCTTGAATCTTGGACTTCGAAATCAGTATTTTGAAGCTTTAGAAGCTCCAACTCTTCTTGAACCTTTTAGACTTCAAAGAAATTGCACACTTTCTCAGTCTTTGGATGAAAAAAATTAACCAAATCTCTTCATACCAAAGAATATTCATTAGAATACGGATCGCTTGGAGACTTGGACCGGGAATGAATCTTGATACTCTTTTACTGATTATTGCATGCTGGCGATGTATTCTCTGAAGTCTATGTGCTGGAATATGGAACCGACTGCTTTGAAATGCACGTTGATGTAACGCATGCACATTCTACTATAATAGCTTCCCAAAATATAATTAGTAGAGATCCCTAATTATCTCCACAAAAATTATATTTACGGGATCGAAACAGTGGCCCATACTCCTGAAATTAGTAGAAATCTAAAATTATCGATGGGAGATCAAGTGGAGAGACTCTCATATACCTTTCACGAATTGCTGGCGAAATCAACCTCAAAAGAATACGATTAGCAGTGATCCATAATTACCGATGAGAGATCAAGTGGACAAATAGAGTCGATAGAGAAGAGTTCTCCATGGCTGCTAAAGAACTCTTAATTGAAGGGCAGATTGACGGGAAATTTTGCTGAAGCTAGATCTACTCTCGCCTCCCTCCAATTCTTCTCTTTATAAAACTCTCTCAAGCATCAATTATGAGAGAAGAGAAAAAGAGAACGCTAGATCCGGTTTTCACGGATCATGGTCGGCTGCCGACACTCATGATAATCCTGTGTGGGCAATCTCATGCTACAACTGATTGATTTCACATTGATTTTTACCTGCAATGCAAAACAACAGCAAACCAATTACGCGCACATGTTCCACACAACTTTAATATAAAATAAAGATAAAATTAAAAACAAGCTAAAATGCTACTCTTATGCGATAATTGCAACAATTCTAAAATAACTGAAAAGCACTAAAATGACCTAATTAACCTAAGTAACATGCCTTTAGAGCTTTAACAAAGCTTACTTTGGGGTTTAAATTTTGAAAATTTTAGCACTTATCACACCCCCAACTTAAACTTTGCTAGTCCTCGAGTAAAGCAAAATAAACATAAAAAACGAAATTAAAATGCCACTTTCGCAGGGAATCGCGATTACATTTAGCGTATGCAATAAACCTTTAAACCCCTAGGTTACCCCTAGTGGACGAGTTGTAGTCTCGTGAGGGTTTGCAGAAATGATGCCCACAAACATGCGGAAGCTTTCTCATGTACATCAATAGTATTTCTCTGTTTATGACATTTCACTAAAGACAATGTCATGAGTTTTCATCACTTTAACAAGAAAATCAGTCAGAGTTCAAAATACTATCAAAAAGATAACTCATGCTATGATATTCAAAATTCAGAGTGTGTGTGTGAATTAGCCAACAAAATATACCTTCAATTGTAAAGCTTACACCACTCGAATTTCTATCAGAATTGTAGTTTTGACTTCAAATGTCACCGGGATAATCCACTCATGAATAATTTGCTCAGAGTTAGGTGAAATTATATGTACTCTCATTATGCGAGGAGAATTTATGTATATCAAAAGCAAAGTATGTCTCGCATATTAATTCATTTTGAAAAACGCTGATAAGAACAAAATATGAGTCTCATGATAGGAATGTTAAATACTGAGAAAAATATATGTCATCAAATTATGTTCGAATCATTTCCGATTTCCAACTCATACCAATTTTCAAGATCAGGTAGGACCTTATGGGCTTAAAATTTCTTTTGGTTCAAAGATGGAAAACAAACAGATATGTGATGGTTTAAAATTTAGTTGAGGTTATCTACCAAACCATCACATAAACATATTCTATAATTGAAGAAATCACCCAAACATAAAAACAACACCCAACCCATAGTATAGAAAATATTGTACCAAGCTTTCTTAGCAGACTTAATCTATTCAAGAAAATCGGAATCATCAAAGGTCTATCTACTTATTTTTTTTATTTATTTTTATTTTTTATTTTTATTCGTTTTCTTTTTCTTTGACAAAGGCATTCCAACTCCTTTGTCTCCTTTTATTCAGATTTTTTTTTTAAAAAACTAACCTGCTTAGTTTTAAAACTCGGTACTTACCATACTGAAAACACCAAATGAAAATACTCAACACACACTACATTGTTTTCATTCAAGAATCTCTTCACCTAACTTTTACTCCGGGCTTCCTAAGCTGCGCAAGAAAAGAAAACTTTAAGGCTTAAATTAGGTGCTAGCGGCAATGTAATATTGAAAGAATTTAAGTTCAAATTTCAAAGATGGCCTACAATCATTTCTTAGAAGCTGGTATAAATTTTTCACATTCCACGAAATTTTTTTTAAATACTTGACATTATTTATTCTCACCATTCAACCAAAACAAAGGATTAATGAGACTATTCAATGGAAAATACTGCGCTTTCAAAGAAATTGTTAAGAGTAATTGTAAAATAACCCTCCAATAAAAGAATGGTTCAACAACTCACAATTGTTACATGTCTCCACTATTTTACCTCAAGATTTCCAACCAATGTTCACTAATCATTTAAAAACATATTCATATGGCTAATAGTGCAGAAGAATTCTAAATTTGATTACAAATCATGAGTTAATCTAGAAGATAGTAAATAAAACTAAAACTTAATTTACAAGTTGAAGCAGTAATATTCATAACTAAAGACTTCATCATATGCATAAAACACATAATTACTTATGATATTTATGAGTTTTTTTTTTTTTTCAAAATTTCTTTTTTTAAATTTTTTTTATAAATCAAACTAAATCCTCCCCCCCAACTTAAATCAAACATTGTCCTCAATGTGGAAAAAAGAACACACAATATAATACAAAAGATAGAACAAATATATACAATAACAGCTGTGTACAAATATTTACAAAATATTTACAGAAAATGAACATGTGTCTAGCTTCGATAACACTCAGACTACACAACTTGACTCCCGATCTCAAATATCGAAGACTTCCAAATAAATTGGAAAATCAAAAAGAGTGACGTGCAAGGTTTTTCCTCACTAAACACTGGATTCTCGAAGAATCCCCCTTTTAACGGGAGCTATTACTCTCTAGCAGAGATATCAACTCACCATTTTCGAGAAAATACAACCCATAACATGGTATTGCCAATTAGTTGGCACGTTGCTAGGATATTTCATTCTTTTGCGCTGGTGGTGACCGATATTATCAATAAATATAAAACTATATACAAAATTTCCACAACAGAGAACTTGAACTGAAAGATCAGCAAGTCGGACCAAGATGCCTTCATTCCTTGATGTGGAATCTTTAGAACTTCATTGTCGTCGGATGATGAAGTATCTAAAGATGTGGAGCTGTAACGTACTATTTTATCATTGGTTGCGGGAGAATATCATTTCCAAGAATACATATTAGAATATGGAGACTTGGAGACGCACCTTGAGCGTACAGGCGGCAAAACATCCTGGTTGACAGAATGCCAAACAGGAGCAACCTCAAAAAATATACGTGTTTTAGATATGAAAAACCTGCCTTCAAAATGGAGACAATCATGAACTTGCATAACAGGAGGTTAGCAAGGATTGATAATCTACGTGAAGCAAAAGCACATGATGGTGCTCAGACAGTTTTCCATATCTATGAGCTTAGCAAGAATTCATAATCTACATAGGAAGTTGGCGATTTTGAGTGTATGGTTTGTAGCACTCTTCCATCCTTTTCATCAATAGATGTTGATGATGATGACACTGTGAGGTTTTCAAGAAGAAGAAATAACACAGAATGAACCAATGAACATTGTATGAATATTGGATTGGTTCTGGTGTTGTTGGTTCTGAGCCACCATCACAGTGATGAGAAGAAAGAGGCTGCTGTGGTAAAAGGATAATCGCCCATAGGAATGACATGAAAATGGGTATCATGATTTTGAGTCTGCCTTATCACAAATGGACGACATGTCAAATAAGAAAACCCAACTTTTGTAAACTATGATCAAAGAAATTAGAGCTCCTGAGATGATATGAAAATACTAGAAATTTTCACAAGACATGAAACTACAGAACATCTTTTCGAATGGAGAAAGAAGCACATTAGACTGCTGAATCATGAAGAATATGGGATCGGAGATGGATATGGCAATTGACAGAAAACTAATTTAAAGAGAAACTATAACACACTGAAAACACATATGCACCGTCACACACTAGAAACAGAGACACAAAACAAATATGACTGAGAAGATTAAGTTTGAAAAAATTTGGCTCAGAGCAGCGAAATTCGTGCTGCTTTAATGCTTTGACAGTGGGTACTATAGAGCTTTTTGAAAATCAGAGACGATAAACGCCTGCGCTCTGACAGTCTATGGATTAGAGACTATTAATGCCTGCGCTCTGACAGTTTGAAAACTAGAGACGATTAACGTCTGCGCTCTGACAGTCGGTAAGGCTACTTTATTTTTCTTTGAAAAATCATCCCGCGGCCGAAAATTTTAGACTCCTTTTTGACAAAGAAGGAGATTCGACAGAGAAAAAGAGATTTCTCTGACACCTCCGCACGTCTTTGAAATCGCACAGAGCGATCGTATGACCGAGATTACTCAGATTGAATGAACGGCTGAGATCAAATCAAGATAGACAAATGTTGGGGTTTTGCTTAAAAGAGACCTGCGAGTGTGAATGCACCTAGACTTAATCAAAATTTGACATTTTCAGAAAACACTTGCTAGACTCACTCAATGGCTTCATCATCCCCTTGTGCTCTTAATTTGAATCTCACACTTGGGGTTCAAACACACGACAAAACTTCAACTTCCCAACCCATCATCAATACTCCTAGTTCTTCTGGAAGGTCTGAGAGTACTCAAACACCAGTCATCACAGATGACACTGTTATTAGTAGTACTTATTCTCAAGTATGGAACTTGGCCGTACGGTTACAAATAAAATCAGCTGAAGTACAGGCCAAAACAAATGAAGTCTGGTCCTTGCAACATGAGGTTGCATTTTTGAAGAGATTACAGCTAAACTCTCATCGGGCCTTGCAATTAAAAAGGTCTCGAATAAAAGATCTAAAGACATCTATGAGACTTCTCGAATCGAAACTTGCAAAGATGGAAAAGCAGAAGGAACAAAGCAGAACAGTACATCAAAAGCGTACAACAAAAAGTATATAAACAAGATGTACTATTGTTCCTTTTTTTTTTTTATATTATATTTCACAAACACACACACACACACACACACACACACACACATATATATATATATATATATTTCTATTTCTATTTCTATTTCTATTTCTTGTATGTTAGTAAAAGTACTCTTACATAGATAACATTCAGCGGGTGTGCAACATACCAGTTTCTAGTCGGCTTTTGTCGCCCTAGATGCGTTCCACAGAAAGTCACCCAGAATGTGGTTGGTCTTACATTGCCAAACAATTCCGTCTCTCCGGTCACACTAATGATCATTCCGGTTCCGCAACGCCGCTCAACTGGACAATCCTCTCAATCTACACCGAGTCTATGTTTCGCACCTTAGGTAAAACTAGTTTCTGGGCTGATGGAGACATCTTCCCTGGTATGCCAAGTACCCTGGTGAATGCACGCTATGGCTCAAGACTAATACTAAATCGCACAACACACACAGATCTAATTATAATACCACTCCCCCCAACTTAGATAACATTATCTTTAATGATGAGATGATATATAACAAAGCAAACAAACAAACAAAGCAAAAAGAAAAACAAACAAGGGTTTCCTCCCAAGAAGAGCTAAGTTTTACGTCTTCAGCCAGATGACTGTTTCTAAACTAAACACTTTTATACACAGGGTCAATTAAGTCAACAGACTCGACCAACAAACCATCCTGAATCATATCTGTCCCAACCTGACTTTCAAAGCAAGGCTTAAGCCTTTGGCCATTTACAGTAAACATCATCCCAACATAGGGATCAAATATTTCTACTGCACCATTAGGATAGACTTTTGATACCACATAGGGCCCATCCCATCGAGACCTTAGTTTACCAGGAAATAATCGCAATCTTGAGTTGAAAAGCCATACTTTTTGGTTTGGTTCAAAAGTTTTTCGGCTTATGTGTTTATCATGAAACTTTTTCATTTTTTCTTTGTAAATTTTTGAACTTTCATAAGCCTCATTGCGAATTTCCTCTAGTTCACTAAGTTGCAATTTACGATGAGACCCTGCTTCTTTCATTTCAAAATTAAATTTACGAATAGGCCATAGGGCTTTGTGTTCTAACTCGACAGGAAGATGACATGGTTTACCATAAACCAATCGGTAAGGGGACATGCCAATGGGAGTTTGTAAGCTGTTCGGTAAGCCCAAAGTGCATCCGTGAGGCGCACTGACCAATCTTTACGATCAGGCCTAACCGTTTTTTCAAGAATATGTTTAATTTCCCTGTTTGACACTTCCACTTGCCCACTAGTTTGTGGATGGTAAGGAGTTGCTATTTTATGCGTGATGAAGTATTTATTCAAAAGTGCTGCAAAATGCCTATTGGTAAAATGAGAACCTCCATCACTAATTATGGCTCTTGGAAATCCAAATCTAGAAAACACATTTTCTTGGAGAAATTTTACTACCACTTTGTGATCATTTGTCTTAGTTGCTACAGCTTCTATCCATTTTGACACATAATCCACTGCAACTAAGATGTATTCAAATCCATGAGAAATTGGAAATGGGCCCATGAAATCAATACTCCACACATCAAAAATTTCGACAATTAAGATTGGGTTAAGAGGCATCATGTTTCTTTTTGAAATGGACCCCATCTTTTGACAGTTTTCACAGGACTTACAGAAGTCCATGGCATCTTTGAACAAATTGGGCCACCAGAACCCACACTGAAGTATTTTAGCAGCAGTCTTTTTACAACTAAAGTGTCCACCACAAGCCAGAGTGTGGCAAAACTTTACGATCAGGCCTAACCGTTTTTTCAAGAATATGTTTAATTTCCCTGTTTGACACTTCCACTTGCCCACTAGTTTGTGGATGGTAAGGAGTTGCTAGTTTATGCGTGATGAAGTATTTATTCAAAAGTGCTGCAAAATGCCTATTGGTAAAATGAGAACCTCCATCACTAATTATGGCTCTTGGACATCCAAATCTAGAAAACACATTTTCTTGGAGAAATTTTACTACCACCTTGTGATCATTTGTCCTAGTTGCTACAGCTTCTATCCATTTTGACACATAATCCACTGCAACTAAGATGTATTCAAATCTATGAGAAATTGGAAATGGGCCCATGAAATCAATACTCCACACATCAAAAATTTCGACAATTAAGATTGGGTTAAGAGGCATCATGTTTCTTTTTGAAATGGACTCCATCTTTTGACAGTTTTCACAGGACTTACAGAAGTCCATGGCATCTTTGAACAAATTGGGCCACCAGAACCCACACTGAAGTATTTTAGCAGCAGTCTTTTTACAACTAAAGTGTCCACTACAGGCCAGAATGTGGCAAAACTTTAACACATTTCCAACTTCATTTTCAGGAATACAACGACGAATCATTTGATCTGCACAGTATTTAAACAACACAAGATCCTCCCAGATATAGTATTTAATTTGGGAGAAAAATCGATCATTTTCATGTTTCGACCACCCTGAAGATATAAGACTTGTTACAATGTAATTTGCAATATGCACATACCATGGTAATGAAATATGCGTTACTGCAAACAACTGTTCATCAGGGAAAGATTCCCTAATTGGTACATGATCATTATCCTATTCTGCCAATATCCGAGATAGATGGTCAGCGACCAGATTCTCAGATCCTTTTTTATCTTTAATCTCAAAATCGAATTCTTGTAAGAGAAGAATCCATCTAATCAATCTTGGCTTAGTCTCTTTCTTTGCAATAAGGTACCTCAAGGCGGTATGGTCTGAGAAAATAATGACTTTAGATCCTAAGAGGTAAAATCTAAACTTGTCCAAGGCGTAGACAACAGCAAGTAATTCGTTCTTTGTAGTGGTATAATTCAATTGAGCATCAGAGAGGGTTTTACTTGCGTAATAAATGACATGGGGAATTTTGTCTACCTTTTGCCCTAACACAGCCCCCACAGCATAATCGGACGCATCACACATGATTTCAAAAGGTAACGTCCAATTAGGGGCTCTCATAATTGGAGCAGTACTCAACAGAGAACGAAGTTTCTTAAAAGCTTTTTGACACGATTCATCAAAGACAAATGAGGCATCCTTAGTGAGCAATCTACACAAGGGCCGAGAAATTTTGTTGAAGTCTTTAATGAAACGTCTATAGAAACCTGCATGTCCAAGGAATGACCTAATTTGCTTGACTGTGGTAGGAGGAGTTAATTTATCAATTAATTCAACCTTAGCCCTATCCACCTCTATTCCTTGACTCGACACAATGTGTCCTAATACTATTCCTTTTTGAACCATGAAATGACTCTTTTACCAACTTAAGACTAAATTAGTATCACAACATCTTTTTAACACCTTATCCAAATTTTTCAGAGAACAATCAAAAGATGAACCAAAGACAGAGAAATCATCCATAAACACCTCTAGAAAATCTCCAATCATATCCGAAAAGATAGCCATCATGCATCTTTGGAAAGTGCTTGGAGCATTACACAAACCAAATGACATTCTCCTAAAAGCAAAAGTGCCAAAAGGACAGGTGAATGTGGTTTTCTCTTGATCCTCAGGGTAAACAGCGATTTGGTTATATCCAGAATAACCATCCAGAAAGTAAGAGTAGCTTTGCCCTGCTAATCTATCTAAGATTTGGTCAATATATGGAAGTGGAAAATGGTCTTTCCTTGTCTTGGAATTCAATTTCCTGTAATCGATGCAAACGCGTCATCCCGTGATGGCACGAGTTGGGACTAGAATACCCTGTTCATTTGCTACAATTGTGATTCCAGACTTTTTAGGCACAACCTGTGAAGGTGCTACCCACTCACTATCAGAAATGGGGTAAATGATACCCGCATCTAATAACTTTACTACTTCTTTCATTACTACCTCCTTCATGTTGGGATTGAGCTTTCGCTGCATTTCCCGTGAAGGCTTGACTCCCTCCTCTAGGTAGATACGATGAATGCAAATGGATGGATCAATACCCTTTAGGTCCGCAACCGCCCAACCTATAGCTTCCTTATGTTTTCCTAATACCTTCATGAGTTGACTCTCTTGTTCCTTATTTAAGTTTGCAGCAATGATTACTGGAAGAGTCTCGTTTTCACCTAAAAAGACATACTTGAGGTGAGCTGGCAAAGGCTTTAACTAAAGTTTAGGTGCAACTTCTAAAGACTTTGGCATAGGAGAGCTGGCTATTGGAGGTAACAATTCAACTTTAGGCTTCCAAGGTAAGTCGCCTATGACAGAAACATCTTCTTTGACTTGATTGACTTCAGGAAAAAATTTATCTATATCATCTTTTTCAGACTGGACATAACCTAGACAAGTCTCTAACGAACCCTCTGCTAAGATGACAGGTAAAGTTTTAGCAATGACCTCATCAAGAAGGTCAACAACAACATAACAATCCTCAAAGTTATGAAAATATGTAGCAGCTCGGTAGACTTGGAGTTTAGCTTTTAAGTTTCCAAACGAAACTTCCATTACACCTTCTTTGCAATGCAAGACTGCATTCGCAGTTACCAGAAGAGGTCTTCCTAGAATAACAGGGACTTGGGGGATGGAGTTAATTTCAGATTCCATGTCAAGGACTATAAAATCTGCAGGAAATACAAACGACTCAATCTTAACCAAAACATCTGTTAAGATATCCCGTGGTGTCTTAGTTGACCTATCTGCGAATTGTAAAATGGTAGGTGTAGGTGTAAGTTCTCAAAGTTCCAACTTTTCATACACAGAGTATAAAAGAATATTCACACTAGCTCCAAAGTCAACTAAGGCCCTATCAATATAGTGCGATCCTAGAAAACATGGAATATGATACTGGGTCTTTCCTTTTTATCGGAATATGATACTGAGCTACTGTACTAGCTAGCTCAATAGTGACCGATGATGCATTGGACAAAAGCACTCGCTCTTTTCTTTGCTGGGTACACAATTCTTTAAGAAATTTGGCATATGACGGAATTTGATTAATAGCATCAAGAAGTGGAATATTAATATGCACTTGTTTAAACACTTCAAGTATGTTCTGTACAGCTGCTCCTTTCCTAGCTCTCCTTGTTGGTGCAACAAGAGCTGAAGGAAATTGAGCCTTAGGTATGTACTCTATCACTGGATCCTTACTCACTTTAGATGAAAAATTATCTTTTTGTGAATTATCTTCCATCCATTGTTTTCCTATTCCTGACTCTTGGTCTTTCTTCTTATCTTTTTCCTCACTTTTCTCTTGACTTACCTCCTTAGAACTCTCGCTATACTTTTCTCTAGGGGATGAACTATCTTTTTCAGGTTTGTCAAAATTGTCACCCCAACCCGTAGGGATAATTAGTTCTTCAGATACGGGTGTAAGCTTCTTGGGGTACAACACATAATAGTCAAACTTTCCACTATGTTCACTTAACAAACCTACTTCAAAATCACCTGCCTCATATCTCTTTTTCAACTCCTTCTGACTAGTCCTAGTAGTTATTGGCTGAACTATTTCTCCAACCCTATTATTTATCAATCAACCACTACGCAGGGTAGTCACAGCCTTAACTTCAACAACATGTTGTGGGTTTTGTTCAGATGATGAACGCTCAGCAACATATGCACCTTTTGGATTGCTAATGGGCTGACTCGGAAGTTTTCCATCCTCGCGATGGCTAAGGTTTGAAGCTAACTGACCAATTTGAGTCTCTAGCTTGGCTATTGACTGGGAATGAGAGTGAAGCAGTTGTCAATCAGCCTCAAGATTTTTCAAAGCATTTAGAACTTGATCTTCAAAACCTGAACTTCTTTGGGCTTGGGCTTGGGCTTGGTTCTGAAATTGAGGAACAGGAGGTTGATTAACACCCTGACTCTGATTTTTGTACTGAAGATGAGGTGGTCTATATGGTGGCACATTATTTAAGTTACCATTTTGGTAATTTGGTCTTGGTACTTGGGAGTACGACACATTGGAATTTTCATTGGGCTTTTGTGCTTGCTGCCCCCATTGGAGGAACGGATGATTTTTCCAACTAGAATTGAAAGTATTTGAATATGGATCATTCCTAGGGTCTGTAAAACTTTGGGCAATATTAACTTGTTGAACAAGATCAGGGTATTGCCCAGCCAAAGGACACTCTACAGTCTCATGAGTCATTTCATTACAGATGATACAGATTTCATTAACTTGACGCACTGGATTTTTAGATGATGATCCCTGGGCAGCTATCAACTCATCTAACTTTTTAGACAATTCCTCTACCTGCTGAGTAACAACAGTTGATTGTTGTACCTCATACATTCCACATTTTTTAGGTGGTGGATCTCGATTATTTGTTAAATTCATTGATGCCATGTGCAATGAATCCTCACTCAAAATTTCAAACAATTCCCTTGCTTCCTCAGCACTCTTCCTAAGAATTGCCCCCCCACTTGCAGCATTTATTAACTGCTTGTCCCTATCACCAAGTCCTTGAAAGAAGGCCTGGACAATCTGCCATGTGGCGATGTCATGGTGTGGACATAATCTCAAGAGTTTTTTCATTCGTTCCCATGCTTCATAAAAAGACTCACCCTCTTTTTGAACAAAATGAGTAATTGCATGACGCATTTGGGTAGTCTTCCCTATTGAATAAAACCTAGCAAGGAATTTCTTTTGAAGCTCCTCCCATGTAGAAATGAGAATTGGGACTCTAAGGAAATTAATCCAATGTTTAGCTTTATCTTTAAGGGAAAAAGTAAACAGAAATATTTTCAAAGCATCTGGTGTGAAACCTTGAATTCGAATGGTATTACAGATTCCCTCAAACTCTGTGAGATGGTCATAAGGATTTTCTCTTTCTAGACCATGAAAATTAGGGAGCATTTGGATTGTTGAGTGCTTAATCTCATAGATTAAATTCTCAATGTTGGGAATTCTCATACAAGAAGGCGGAATATATGTATTCGGGAAAAAATGATCCCGCAAAGTCATAGGTGGAATTTGAGCATGTGGAGTAGCCACACTTTCAATCTCACCTATTGGCTCCATCATAATTAAATGTGGTAAAGTCTTAGGGTCAATAGTTGATCTAAGTCTTGCTCGAGCAGCCCTCAAAGTAGCTGCTAACTCAGGGTCGTAAGGAGATAATTCCAGCCCTAAAGATCTTCTACCATGCATACAAACCACATAAACATAATAAAACAACAAAAAGAAAAACACACTAAACTAACCTATCTCCCAAAACTACTACAACTAACCCAACAACAAAAATAATTTTTTTTTTATTTTTTTATTTTTTTAATTTTTAATTTTTATTTTTAATTTTTATTTTTAATTTTATAAATATATACAACCAAAATAAATTTACTCAATCGTTTTCATTTTAATAATCCCCAGCAACGGAGCCAAAATTTGATCGTTGGAAATACGGGAGGTTAAATTTCGTATTTACAGTCAATATTATTTCATTTATAATTTACCTATGTTTAACCTCAATCCGAAGAGAGTGGTAAGCACGGGTGTCGATCCACAGAGACTAGTAAAGAAAATCGGCTAAGTCAATTCACTTTTGGTGAAAGAGACATTTCCCATTAGGTAAATTTGGTTGGTTAATTGATTTTTTTTAACAGTAATTGCAAGTCAAACATATAAGAACATAATTGCAAAAGAAATAACAGAAATTAAACTTAAATTAAATTACAGAAAATTAAACGGCCAGGAATTGAAATTGCATAATTATAAATAAAGATAAACCGTGTCTCTCCAAGTGGAGAGATGGAATATACTCTACTGAAATTTAAAGTGCATAATTGAAAGCATAAATTAATAAAAAGTCCTCCTCGT
>JAESVK010070371.1:0-11337 GCA_017140935.1 Hamamelis virginiana
GTCATATCCACAGAGAGTGGGGCTCTAAAAGGATCCTTAGGTCTTGAAATCCAAAGAATGTGCAAGAAAATGTAAAATCATGGGGGTTTTGAGATTGATTTGGTTTGGTAACCGATTGATATTGATAAATAACACAAATAAAGCAAGTGATAGGATTCTAAGGTTTCCACTCATCCACAACTAGGTAACAAGTATCTCTCATTGATAGACTCATCTTGGATCCATTGAAGAATGGTCTTTGATGGATGATTCAACTTTAAAAGCTTTTATAACAAAGAAGGATAGAAGAATGATAGTAAATGCTCACTTGGGCTTTTTAACAAACACTTAGAGTGCATATAAGTTCAAGCACAATGTGTACCAAGAAACACTTGTTCACACATTGTCAAGAAGATGCCAAACTAAGCATTTAAGAGAGAGTAGTGAGTATTTATCATCATACAACTTCCATTTAAGCACAAAGAGATGAGAGAGTGTTGTTACCTTTGTTGGTGGTGAGTTTCCACCGTTCGAATCCTATCTTGGAGGTTTAGAACTCCATGGAAGCTAAGTTATCAACAATAAATGCAATAACAATAACCATAAATGCAAAAGAGGTGGAAGTAAATGCTATTGATTACTTAAAAGACAAAGAACCAAAGTTTAAACACTAAATAACAAGATTAAAGAAACAAACTACCGTTTACAAATGATCAACAACAACAACTAAGTGAAATCTAAGCTAAACTATGGAGGAAAAGCATAAAACCCTAGAAAATATGAGAAACCCTAAGCTAAACTAAGTAAAACCTAAAAACTAAGTGAGGAACCCTTGTTCAGCTGAGCATTGAGCCTTAAATACCCCCCTCTAAGGTTACAAGAAAAGAGGAATGAAAAGCCCAAAATGCCCCAAGCTAGAATAACAAATTACAAGAAATTACAAAAAGGTCGGATGCTATTACCGGTAATGGAAAACCTATTACCGGTAATAAACTATTTCGCAGGCTGATTCTCAAACCATTACCGGTAATGCGATTTCTATTACCGGTAATAAACTCTACTGCATCTTGCGATTGCTGAACTCTTCAAACTATTACCGGTAATGCGATTTCTATTACCGGTAATACACTCTTTCGCAGGCTGATTCCTTCAGATCATTACCGGTAATGCGATTTCTATTACCGGTAATAAACTCCACTGTATTTTGCAACTGCTGAAATCTTCAAGCCATTACCGGTAATGCGATTTCTATTACCGGTAATGAATTCTTCAAAATGCCACATTCCATTTCCAAACCAAAAAGTGGTCAAAAACTTGCAACCATCACTTCCATTCACCAATGCATGAACAAGTGCATGAACAAGTAGAGCTTAAAGTCATTTGAATTGATCTCATGGCTTCCATTTGGCTTCCAACAATGCATAAAAGGCGAGAAAAAGGGTCATTTGACCTGCAAGAGACAAAAACAATAGAAAACATGAAAGGCATCTAATCCTATCAATTATGTAAGTAAAAAGACAACAAAAAGAGGGGATAAGAGTATAAGAAATGCACAATTTGGTGTCACAACACCCCCTCCAACTTAAATCTTGCTAGTCCCTAGCAAGAGACCGCAACAAAAAGGGAAAATCAGAATAAAGCTTCATGAACTCTCTTTCATTACTCTATCAAAAGTTAATGCTGCCACCTTACAAATAATGCTAAGGTTTGAAATAGCTGTGCAAGAACTCTCCTTGTGTCAGTGAAGTGCCAATGAATCAGTTTAAAACATTGAAATGCAGTTAAGCGAGAACATGGGGTGCTACAACAATAGACATTAAGAAAATGATAATGAGAAGATGGCATATGTAGATGGGAACAAGGGAATAATGCAAAACTCAAATAACCAGGTTGCAAAAATGCTCAAAAGGGAACAACTCAATGAAAGAAATCAAAAAGGTCTTCATTAGCTTAATATGACCAAGGGTACAAAAGGGGCTTTCGAAACAAAATGGATACCGGCAAGATATAGCTTGGGTATACTACCCTAATAGCCAGCATCACCCTAACTACCCATTGGTGATCCAATTCACAACCCTGAAGCTAACTAAAACTAAAAACAGCAAATTCCCAACACACATTAGAATCCTAAACTACCTAGCAAACACTGGCCCATTACTCTCCATCTTCCTCTGATTCTTCCTCTGATCCTTCCTCTGATCCTTCCTCCCCAGAACTATCTTCACCAGCTGAATCATTCTTCTCATCAGAATCTTCTCCATCCAATTCTTCAGAAATACCATCCTCCAAGTTAGGAGGGTAATGAGGAACCATATCATCCAGACCCTTCGCATTTCTCTGCTCTCTCACTATTGATTCGAGTCTAAACTCCAGCTGCCTCTGCTTTCCCATGACAATTCTAAACCAACCCCGAATTTTCTTTTCCAGACGCTTCAAAGGGGAAATACTGGGAGAATTACTAGTGACTTTAGCAGCAGGGGGACGAGGTCCTTCCTCTTTCACATTCATTGCATCACTCTTTCTTTGAGTGCCAAAGGTTATTCGACCAAACTTCGAAGTTTCCAGTTCTAGACGACCGGGTTTCTTTATCCCTTGGGCAAAAGCTAGCTGAGTAATGAGGGCAGGGAAAGGCATGTGGCTCTTTCGATTTGACTTCGGAAAATCTCTCATAGCTTCCCATATCACCATAGCATGGTCAATGATACTCCCGTGCATTACTTCATACAAAAATTTAATGTCTTCAAGCCTTGGCTTCTTTTCAAGTCCTTGGGGTCTCAAACTGAAGTGGATGAGCTTGTTCATCACAGCGTATTCACTCTTTAGCATCCCTTGGGAGAAATTCTGTTTGAAATTTTTCGGATTCTTGCATACAACTTGAGCTAATTCTGCAGCAGGTTTATCAATCAAAGGTCGCAGAGGGAAAGGATTGGAGCCAGCTGGTGGGCGAGTGTAATCCAAACATGAGGCAATGGACTGTGGTGTAACCACCATGGGCTTGCCATTCACAACCGTTTTCATGACGTAAGCTTGAGAAACGTCTTCAACCACGAAGGTGTAAAAATCTCTTACAAAAGGGGGAAGGTACCCCACGACTTTATCACCTAAGAAGAAGAGACCTTGAGTGGTAATTGCTTGGCGGGTCAAATGTGCTTCTTCAAAGGTTTCTAAAGCAATTGCCCTCTCACACTTAAAACCCCTTGAAGCAATCGATTCCTCCCAAGACTTAGCTAGGGGCCTTCGAAGTCCTAAGTCCACTAGCTCCTCATAGGTTTGCCCCTCTTCATCAACCATTTGGGCTTTACCTTTATCCGAATGCTTTGAACTTCCTTCGCCCTTTTTAACAGGTTGGGCCTCATGCCCTTTCTTCTTTTTCGCTACAGTTTCAACAACCTTCTCGACAAACTTCCCCTTTCCCTTATTGGAGGCTTGCTTGGTGCGAGCAGTCACAACCAAGCACACTCCCAGCATGCAAAACAGAGCCACTACAGCAGCCAAGACTTCCCATAACCCCATTTCCAACAACACAAAGCAACTATCCCCCATACATCTCATAATGCAGTTCAAACACTTCCTTCCCATTACAGCCATTTCACAAGACAACAACCAAACCTACCACAGCAACAATCCAACACAGCACACACAAAGCAACAGCTAAATAATACAACACCCAGCACCTATGCAACAATGTGGCTCCAAAAATTCAAGGTAGAAGCTCAAAACAACAAGAACTCAAATGGCTTACCCCTTTTTGTGAAATAAAGTTCTCAACTCTGCCAAATCTTCCTTCCACGGCAATGCCCAATTGTGGATGATGAATGAACGATGGGTGATTGATGGAGATGAGAATAACTTGATGAAGGAGGGTCTTGTGGGCTGCTGAGGGGGTAGATGTCCACTGGTACGATGGCTGAGGCGAAAACTAGGGCTCGGAATGGCGGTTTGGGGAGCAAAGAGATGAGAGGGAAGTGAAAGGTTCAAACGAAAAGGGCTGCGTGGGGTAGGGCTGAGAAACTTGGGATTTTATATGTGGGGTAATGAGGGTGAGGTGGTGTGAGATGATTGGGTACAAGGGCTGACATGGCAAAAGAGTTTCTGCAAAAAAAAATGAATTTCGAAATCTATTACCGGTAATGCGATTTCTATTACCGGTAATGATCTGCACTGCCTGCTGTGATTTACCCTATTACCGGTAATACGTTTCTCATTACCGGTACAAATCTGCACTGTATCTTCAATGATTCAAAACCAAAAATTCATTACCGGTAATAAATTTCCATTACCGGTAATAAAATTGCAGCAACACAAATTTCTTCATTTGGCCCTCAAAACCCAAAATTTTCAAATTCCCTCTTATATGCCCATACCAAACACTCCAAAAGAACTTATATACATCATTAAACCTCAACAACACCTCCCCCACGCTTTGGAACCAAAATTTACCCCCGGCTTCTATGGTTTCATGGAAAAATGGCAACTTTTAGGCTCAAGCATGGTGCTAATGGTGACACAAGCAAGGATTTAGGATCAAATGTTCAAACATGGCCTAATATCACTTTTAAAACATGCGTGAATGTTCCCCATTGAGCAAAGTGCAATAGAATGAAATGAGCATGCTTGAATGGCATTTTTGAGCACAAAAGGCTATGGATATGGGCATTTGATACAAGAGTTCATCCTAAGCACAAGCAAAATGTATAATTGAAACATGGATTGCTAAAGTAACAAAAATGGATGGATGCATCATTGAATCATCGCTTGACTACATTAACTTGCTCAAAATTCTTCATTGGTGTGCAAGTGCATATTGGAAAGTTCAAGACAATAGCAAAGGATCAAACCAAAGCATAATCTAAAGGATTCTAAGGATATTCTCTTATAAGCATAAGATTGAAAGTTCAAAGAGCAATATTCGCAAAAATTTTGAGTAAAATGATTATTATATGCAATTTAAACAAAACTACGCTTTTTGAAATATCAACACAAATGTACCACAAAATTACCCTATGTGAAATATCAACACAAATGTACCCCCCCTCCAACTTGAAATGTGCATTGTCCTCAATGCATGAAAAGATAAGCACTAAAGACAAAATTAGAGAGAAAGGGAACAAAAACACCTGTATATCAGCTGTAAACCTTCTGTTACCTGCACATGGGTTAGGATATCCACATTTCCAATGAAAGAACTAAGAAGATAAAAGAAAAGACTATGTACTATGAGTAACAACAGAAATTACTCAGATGGTATGTCCTGGTAGACTGGATCTACCAACTCCTCAATGCTCTCCTGACGGTCAAAGTTCTCTAGGAATGGCTTTAAGCGCTGACCGTTGACTTTAATGATTTTCCCATTCTCTGGATTCTCGATTTCCACTGCGCCATAGGGGTAGACTGTCTTGACTACAAAAGGGCCAGTCCACCTTGATCGGAGCTTTCCTGGAAAGATGTGCAGACGGGAACTATACAAGAGTACCTTTTGTTGGGGCTCAAAGGTCTTCCTCACAATGTTCTTGTCATGAAATAACTTGACATTCTCTTTGTAAATCCTGGAGCTCTCATAAGACTCGCGTCTCATTTCATCGAGCTCATTCATCTGCAGCATCCGCTGTTGTCCTGCTTTAGCCAAATTAAAATTTAGAGTTTTAATGGCCCAATATGCCTTGTGCTCCATTTCCACCGGTAAATGGCAAGCCTTGCCATACACTAACCTATAGGGAGACATACCAAGAATGGTTTTAAAAGCAGTTCGGTATGCCCAAAGAGCATCAATCAGTCGAAGGGACCAATCTTTGCGGTTTGGGTTAACCGTTTTCTCCAAGATATGTTTTATTTCCCTATTGGCCAATTCAGCTTGACCATTGGTCTGTGGGTGATAGGCAGTTGAAACTTTATGTGTGACTCCATACTTTTTAACCAAGTTTTCAAAAGGCCTATTGCAAAAATGGAGCCCACCATCACTAATGATTGCCCGAGGCATCCCAAAACGAGAAAAAATGTGTTCTTTCAAAAATTTCAAAACCACTTTATGGTCATTCGTTCTCGTTGGGATAGCCTCCACCCACTTGGAGACATAGTCCACCGCCAGTAGAATATACAAGTACCCACAAGAGGAGGGAAAAGGACCCATGAAGTCTATTCCCCAACAGTCAAAGATTTCAATGATTAAAATAGGGGTGAGAGGCATCATGTTTCTCTTTGTAACACCTCCTAGTTGTTGGCACCGAGCACAAGTTTTGCAAAATTCAAATGAGTCTTTAAACAGTGTTGGCCAATAAAAACCGGCTTGCAAAATCTTGTCAGCTGTTTTCCTAGCAGAAAAATGCCCTCCACAAGCCTCAGAATGACAGAAGGTGAGTACCCCAATTTGTTCGTCGTTGGGCACACACCTTCTCATCAACTGATCCGGGCAGTATTTGAAAAGGTAGGGATCATCAAAAAAGTATTTTTTAACATCAACCAAAAATTTTCTCTTCTGTTGAGAAGTCCACCTAGATGGGATTTGTCCTGTCACAAGATAATTTACAATGTCAGCATACCAAGGACAGTTAACAAGAGCAAACAGTTGCTCGTCAGGGAAAGTGTCACCTATAGGTAGGCCCTCATAAGCTGTCTCTAAAACCAAACGAGAGAGGTGATCCGCCACCACATTCTCGACTCCTTTTTTATCTTTTATGGTCAAATTGAACTCTTGACAAAGTAGGATCCACCTAATTAGACGGGGTTTTGTATCTTGCTTAGAGAGCAAGTACTTCAACGCCGCATGATCAGTGAAAATGACTATGGGAGACCCTACAATGTACGACCTGAACTTATCTAGGGCAAAGACCACAGCTAAGAACTCTTTCTCCGTAGTTGTATAATTGGACTGGGCGGAATCTAGAGTCTTGCTAGCATAATAAATCACAAAAGGTTTCTTATCCTCTCTTTGCCCTAAGACAGCTCCTACGGCGTAATCACTAGCATCACACATGATTTCGAAAGGAAGGTTCCATTTAGGCGGTCGCATGATAGGAGGTGCAATCAACATATTTTTTTAATTTTTCAAAAGCCTCCTCACATGCCTGTGACCATTCAAAAACAACATCCTTGGCAAGTAAATTGCACAAGGGACGGGATATAGCACTGAAATTCCTTATGAACCTCCTATAAAAACCTGCGTGACCTAGGAAGGACCGTATATCTTTAACACATTTAGGAGTGGGTAAATTAGAGATCAACTCAACTTTGGCTTTATCTACCTCTATGCCTTTCTTAGACACGATATGCCCCAACACAATCCCTTGCGTCACCATGAAGTGACATTTCTCCCAATTCAAAACTAGGCTCTTCTCCTCACATCTCTCCAAAACTCTCTTCAAATTTTCCAAACATCCCTCAAATGAATCTCCAAAGACGGAGAAATCATCCATGAAAATCTCCATAATCTTCTCCACCATGTCACTAAAGATACCCATCATGCACCGTTGAAAGGTTCCCGGTGCATTACATAATCCAAAGGGCATTTTTCGAAAGGCAAACGTGCCAAACGGACATGTGAAGGTGGTTTTCTATTGGTCTTCTAAGGCTATTTCTATTTGATTGTACCCAGAGTAACCATCAAGAAAACAGTAAAACTCATGCCCTGCAACTCTCTCCAACATTTGATCCACAAAAGGTAGAGGGAAATGGTCTTTCCTCGTGCCAGCATTTAGTTTCCTATAATCTATGCACACCCTCCAACCTGTCGTGACTCTAGTAGGTATGAGTTCATTTTGTTCATTTGCCACCACAGTGACCCCGGACTTTTTTGGAACAACTTGGGTAGGACTCACCCACTTGCTATCCGCAATAGGGTAAATGACACCTACATCTAAGAGTTTCAAAACCTCTTTCTTGACAACTTCCTTCATGACAGGATTTAACCTACGCTGCGGTTGCCTAGATGGTTTGATATCCTCTTCCAAGTAAATTCTATGAGTGCAAATCAAAGAGCTAATTCCCTTAATGTCCGCAATGGTCCATCCTATGGCAGTTTGGTGGGCCTTAAGAATTTCTAGGAGTTTTGCTTCTTGATCAAGATCTAGAGAAGATGAAATAATTACAGGGAAAGTCTCTTCACTTCCTAGGAAGGAGTATTTGAGATGGGGAGGTAGAGGCTTCAATTCTAACTTAGGTGGGTTCTCTACTGATGGCAAAATTTTCTCCTCAATTGGAGGCAATTCCTCAAATCTCGGTGTCCACCCATTAGTTTCCATCACCTCACTATGTTCCAATATGGAGTATAGAAACTCCATTTCAGGTGTGGCCACCTCCTCAACAATCTTAGGGCTCACTAGACAAGACTCTAGAGGGTCATCACATGAAAAATGATCAACATATTCCTGCACCACAGAATCTATCACATTCACCTCACAAATGTCTTCATCATCCCCTATTTCCTTGATAACATTGAAAATATTCAGGTTCACAGTCATGTTGCCGAAAAACAACGTCATCAACCCACCCCGACAATGTATAATGGCATTAGCAGTGGCCAAGAAAGGCCTGCCAAGAATCACTGGGAATTGGCTCCCTTGACTCACCACAGGTTGAGTATCTAGAACAACAAAGTCTACAGGGAAATAGAACTTATCCACTTGCACTAGAACATCCTTCACAATACCTCGAGGAATCTTCACACTACGGTCTGCGAGCTGAAGGGTAATGGTAGTAGGCTCTAACTCTCCTAGCCCTAGCTCAACATACACAGAGTATGGTAACAAGTTCACACTAGCTCCCAAATCCACTAAAGCACGTCCCAACTTGGAGTTAAAATGGTTGGGCTTCCTGGGTCTTTGTATTTTGGGGGCAAGTTATTCCTAATAAGAGAGGTGGATCGTTCAGTCATGAATGCATCATTGTGGACACCTAACTTCCTCTTCACTGTACACAAGTCTTTCAAAAATTTGGCATATGAAGGAATTTGTTTGATGGCATCCAACAAGGGAATGTTCACCTTAACCTGTTTAAAAAGCTCAAAAATTTCAGCATGGTTGTTCAATTTCTTTGGAACTCTTAACCTATGGGGATATGGAGCGGGAGGAGCATGTTTTGCTTTATCTTTATCCAATCCTTCATCAACAATGTCAGCTTTGGGGACATTAGGCTCATCATTAACATCCTCATCCCCTTTTAATTCATTTTGAAAATCTTTTGAAACTTCTTTTGAAAGATCCTTGGGGTGGATGGTTTTGTCAATTGTTTTCCCACTCCTAAGAGTGGTGATGGCCTTGCATTGCTCAAAAGTCCCATCATTTTGACTTGAAGTCCCAACACTATTTTGACCTTGGGGATTTTGAATGGGTTGAGAGGGAAATTTCCCTTTTTCTTGTTGCGAACTCCCCATAGAAGATGTTAATTTAGTGAGTTGAGACTTCACGTCACTAATAGCCGTTCGAAATTCATTGTTCATTGTTTGTTGAGATTGGACAAATTGGGCTACAATGTCCTCCAAATTTCTTTTGTGAGGTGGTTGGTAAGAGTGATGATTTTGATTTGCTTGAGAAAAAGGGGGAAAACCTTGGTTAGGATTCGCAGAAAATCCTTGTGGCCCTTGATTTTGAAAAGAGGGGGCTTGATTTGCAAAACCTGGATTTGAATTTTGAAAATGATATCCTTGGTTTTGAAAATTTGAGCTTTGCCCTTGAAAATTGGAACCTTGCCCTTGGTTAGAATAACTTTGATGGGCTTGAGCATTACCTTGATTTGATGAAGCATTCACCCCATCATTTTTCCAACTAAAGTTTGGATGCTTCCCCCACCCCGAATTATAAGTGTCAGAATATGGATTAAAAGGCTTCCTAGGGGGGTTCAAAGCATGGACTTGCTCTTGGACGGCTCCTTTAATGGTAGGAAGGGTAGGACAATCTCTAGTGGAATGCACAGGGTCCTCACAAATGAGGCATGGTTCATCTACCTTAGGCACGATAGGTGTAGGAGGTACATTAGGCACAACAGGTACCGCAGTAACCTCATTGACTTTTTGCATCTCTAAGGCCTCTAACTTCCTAGTCAAACTTGCCACCTTGGCTTGAAGTTCATCATGTTCCTTAAGTTGGAACTTTCCACCACTACTTGGGTTGCTAGCTTTCTTTGCAACATCGGGAGTTGTGTTAACCTCCCAGTTGCGCGCACTCTCTGACAACCTATCAAAGTATGGGATTGCTTGCTCGGGGGATTTCTCAAAAAGTTCCCCACCACTCATCATTTGGAGGAATTGCTTAGTTTCACGGGTCAAACCATGGTAGAAATACCCTACAAGTTGACCTACGTCTAGTCCATGATGGGGGATTGCATTTATCAAATCCTTGTACCTTTCCCAAGCACCAGCGAATGCCTCATTAGGTTCCTCAGTGAAATTTTGGATCATGCGCATCAATATGTTGGTTCTAGCAGGTGGGAAGAATTTTTCCAAAAAAATCTTTTGTAGTTGTTCCCAAGTGCGGATGGAATTAGGAGTTAAAGTATGAAACCATATTTTTGCCTTGTCTTTTAGAGAAAATGGAAAAAGAGTAATGCAAATGATGTCAATAGGTGAGCCAGTTGACAAGAACGCACTACACACATCTGTAAAATCCCTCATAAAAGAATATGGCCTTTCAGAATCAAAGCCATGAAATTCAGGCAAAAGTCGAATCATTTCAGGTTTTAGTACAAAACGACTGGCCTCTTGAGATGGGATTATACATGATGGAGTAGTGGTTCTGTGAGGGTTGAAGATCTCCCTCAAAGTCCTTCCCAAATTTACCATAGGGATATCGGGTTGTATATTCCGCTGCACATTTTGATTCACATTTTGTTGAAAATTTTGATTCATATTTCCCCCACCAGGTGCAGGGGTTGCAGGCGGAATGACATCATCCCTTCGCCCTTGAGGCTCATTTGGAAAGTCTTGATCATTTGCATTTCTTTGAAAATGTTGATTTTGGTTGTGCTCCATTGATGGAGAGGATTGTTGAGCCAAGTTAGGTCTCAAGTTTGGATTTTCGGGGTCTTGTTGTGGCCAATTTCTTACAAGTCGGTTTCCTTCTCCACGAGTCCAAACCGACATGCAACAATTGTACACAACAAGTTTACACTACAAAGAATTTCTTTACACTATAAGTTAGGAACAACTTACCGGATTCGCAATGCAATTGCGAATTACCACTAGCTCTTCCTTGGATCACTTCAAGGTACGCGCCACTCCCCGGCAACGGCGCCAAAAATGCTTGCGTCAATTCGGTGTGCTCAATTAATTCCCAAGCGTAGGAATTCAAATATCGCCAAGCATAATAACATGGGAGAACCCACTGTCATATCCACAGAGAGTGGGGCTCTAAAAGGATCCTTAGGTCTTGA
>JAESVK010070372.1:0-44122 GCA_017140935.1 Hamamelis virginiana
AATTGCAATAGTAATCGAGTTCTACCTAATCTAGGAGTCAACTTCGAGAAAAACTCTAAAAGTAAGTGATTTTGAAAGTATTTGACTTGGAATGAAATTCCCTCTTTAATACAAAAAAGTGTTTTGATTAAATTCAAACTCTTGAAGTTAGAGTCCTAGATAAGATAGAATTCCTTCGATTAAGTGGTTCATTACAATAGGAGAGTCCTAGGGTGATCGAACTACGTGGACTTTGATCTCTATCAGGAAACTGGTAAAGTATGTAGGCAGTCAATAGGGCGCAAGTCCAATCTTATGATGACTCTTGTGTCCTAAGATCTTTAGGATTTTTGATTCTTTATTATTATTACTATTATTATTATTATTATTTAGTATTACATACACTATTTTCTTGGTTGATTAGATATGATAGGTTGTTTTTTATGAGATTTTGATAAAGCCCAATAGTACTTAGGATACCTTTAATTAGGGTGAGGTGGGTGCCTACAAGGAGTCCCTTGAACCTTCCCACTTCATAACCTAGCCCCCAAATCCTACTTTGGTTCGAAGACTTGCCTTTTTCTTAAAAATATGGAGTCAGTGTTTTATTGAAAATAAAACTCTTTTTGTGGTTTCCTTGTTCCCTAAAAATAAGGTGACGACTCCCAGTTTTTTTATAAACTCTTATCCTTTTTCAAAAACTCAATCATGAGTGGATAATAGAGAATGATAAATGTGGATAATAGAGAAGGATAATAGAGAAGGATAAATCGAGACGGATAATGAATAATCCACAATCCACGATGACTATTAAGTGAATAAAAGCCTCTCGATCCCTCGGTCTTATATTTGGTTGGTTCACACGCAGATGAAGTTGATTTGTCAGAGAACACTCTTTATCTCTTCTTCCTGATGGACATTACATGATATTTATTATATTTCAGGACATGCATGTAAAAATATGTATGTGGATCGGATTATATCATTGGGGCTTTGGGCCCATGGCCTTACTTGATATTATCGACGGCATGACTACGGTCTCTGTCCTTGGGAATTGATAGTAGTCCGGTTGAGCTAAAGGTTTGTTAGCCTGAATCGATAGCCATATAATATGATTCGATCCAAGAGTGGATATGCTAGGGACCCGTTGAGGTGACGCATATGCCAATCTGGCCGAAGTCCATACCGATGGCAATATGTCGAGCCATTGTGAGGCAGTATCACCATGCTATGAATTGAGGACGTTATTTGGCTATTGTCCACATGCAACGGGGTATTTTGCATGCTTGGCATACGCCTGGTTACTGATTTCTGATATTGTACTGAAGGATCTGATTTTTCACTGAAAGTCCACACATCTTTTAAACTTTGATTTCTAATTGTTTTCTAAATCCGTTGAACTTTATAAATAACTGTTTTACATAAATATCCCATGTAGCAATGTATTGTTATCAATTCGTAGAGATTATATTATCCCTACTGAGCACTTTGAAGCTCACCCCTGCTTTTGCAGTAAATTGCAGGTTAACCTAGGGTTTGCATTTCCTGGCTCAGTTAAATCCTTCGCTAAGGGATGTTGGTCAGATTTAAGGTTATTGCTGCATTGTTGATTGCATTCTCATATCTTGTGTATTATGTACTGGATTATTCAAATTATGTATTGAATATATTTATATATGATGATCGGGAACATATTGTTTGGACATTGACATATCATCTTGTTATATGAAATTCTTATATCTTGTGAGGAAATACGGATAAGCAGAACAGATTGTACCTTCAGTTTGACACGTGTCGACCCCTCCGGAATGGTCGGTACGGATGTTAAGTTGGAGCATTACATAACCCCTCTCTTAACTTAAAGAAATCACTTGTGTCCTTTTGTGTGCGACCAACCTAGCAGTGGACAGGAACATCTCAATGTCTCCCAAAATAGAAAGTTTCTATTTTTAGGTTCAATTGGAAAAATTCCAATTATGTCCTCATTGATAACACTTTATCAATAGGCCTACACTGGTCATGAGTGACATCTAGCAACATATCATGACGTACCCTAAGTATGGATGAATAGCAAAACTAATACGAACCCTTCTTGTTACTTAATCATTCATCCTCTAATGTCACTATTAAGATAATCAGGCATGGTTATTAAGTCAAACCCTATCTTAATAATTTGTTATACGTTTTACAAAATATAATTCTCAATAAGATGAACCCGATGAAACTTTTTCACAGTTCACCTATCACCGTGGCCATGGATTTCAAACTGAGAATTATCTTTGTGAATGAACCTTGACATTCTCTCTCATCAAAGATGAAAGTGATGATTCCTTCTTGCGCTCTCATTTATTTTCATACATAACCCTACTAGAGCCAATGAGTACTGATTACACCCTTATGATTAAGGATGTATGAGATACTATCAAACTCAAGTGGCTTATGCATAAGATAACTATGGTGCCTCAGGTCTAAGAATTACCAAATTAATGGACATAACATAATAATATTATTTTGACTTAAACTCCATAGGAATATTCCTGCAGATCTTGTTCAGTGTACATATTCTTTAATATGCACCCACAGATTAACTATAGTGTCACTACACCGATAGGAAAGACTACCTATCCTCCCATTGGAGCTAGTTTAAATCTGTGCTACTCTTATTGGTTTATTAAATATCCACTTTAATAAACTTCTGAGCAGGAACTTCTTTAGAATAAATGTGTATGAGAAATATGAGTCTTTATATCTCAACAACTTGAGATACATATTTCTCTTATCATTTATTCATAAACCTTATCATATATATATATTTAAATACATACGACAAGTTGTACCTTCAAATTAATATAATATGAATTTGATATGCTCTTTAGGATTGGTTTTAGGGCATACCTTTAACACTATAGTTGTCTTATGCATAAGTCACTAGGGTTTGATAGTATCTCATACATCCTTAACCAAAAGGGTTTAATCGGTACTCATTCGCACTAGTAGGGTTATGTACAAAGATAAATGAGCGCACAAGAAGGAATCATCACTTTCATCTTTGATGAGAGAGAATGTCAGGGTTCGTTCACAAAAATAATTCTCAGTTTCAAATATATGGCCATAGTGATTGGTGAACTGTGAAAGAGTTTCAACGGGTTCACCTTATTGAGATTATACTTTGTTGAACATATAACAAATTGTTAAGATAGGATTTGACTTAATAACCATGCCCGATTATCTTAACAGTGACAATAGGGGATGAATGATTAAGTAACATGAAGGGTTCACATAGTTCTACTATTCACCCACACCTAGGGTACGTCATGATATGTTGCTAGTGAAAGTTTTCCATGAAATCACGCGGAATAAAAACTTTTCATGGAACGAATGAACCAAGAACACATGATTTATTGTATAAGCTTCAAGAACAAATCTAAAAAACATGTAAACACTTACATTGAGAGCTTTAAGATGGATTAGAGAAGGTAGAGCAGC
The DNA here is from genome assembly GCA_017140935.1 of Hamamelis virginiana. Classification (NCBI taxonomy): domain Eukaryota; kingdom Viridiplantae; phylum Streptophyta; class Magnoliopsida; order Saxifragales; family Hamamelidaceae; genus Hamamelis; species Hamamelis virginiana. The sequence goes on from JAESVK010070372.1 coordinate 3,466, forward strand.
CCCAAAACTATGAGAGCCTCCAAGATAGTCCACACTAGATGAAGCTTCAAGAGAATGAGAGAGTGAGAGAGCTAGGGGAGGCGGCTAGGGTTTTCTCAAAACCCTTATGATCATCACATGTGTTGGCCGGCCCTCTCATTGGCTATTTAATGGGAGTGCTAGCTCCTTTAGTCATAGCTGGACCTATTAGGTTTTCCTAATTCAAAATTTGAAAAACCCTAATGTAAAAACTTCCTTTTTACATATTGATCCAAATAATAACTTTTATTATTCTAATTAATTATAATTAACTTTTAATTATAATCATATTCTCTCTTCTCTTTTAAATTAAGCTACCACCTATATGTGTGTGACCTCTTCGGTTCACAACAACCTAGTAGTAGGTATATAGGATAAATAAATTATCCTTCAAATAAAACCACTTTTATTTAAGGTCCAAATTAGAACTCTTCTAATTTCCCTTTGAGAAATAAATTTCTTTTGGGCCTCTACTAGTCCTGAGTGACATCTAGCAATATGTCAAGACACACCCTAGGTTGTGTGAAGGTTTATCATAACACAGTGAACCCTTCAGTTACAATTAAGATACAATTCAATCCTTCCATCAAACAATGACTCAGTTAAATTAGTTGGGTATGTGTCAAAACCCTAATTTAACATCTTGTATGTGATTCTCATAATATCAATTCAATCTTGGGATACTCAAGAAACACTTTTCTTATTCCCAACTGCTTTGGCCAAAGACTTCTATGAATTATATCTTTGAGAATAATACAATGCATTCCCTCTCTTTACTGAGAGTGATAGATTCCTTGTTGTATACTCATATGTCCCCATGATAGGTCTACTAGGGCCAATGAGTACTTATACAAATTCCATGGTTAGGATATATACATTGTACTATCAAACCCTAACATCCCTAACATAGGACATCTATGGTGCCTCAGGTCTAAGGATCACTTGCATCATTGTAACTCTGAGTTGTTGTTTGACATGCAAGTAAAACTCCATTCAACAAACTCAATCAATGATCACATTCAGTGTACTTGTTCTCAAACAAACACCCATAGGTTTGCCCTAGTGTCATTACACAAATGTCTTGATACTGGTCAATCTCAATATTGAGCAGACATAACCTGTGCTAGTCTATCCGGATTATTAATGCCCAACAAATAATCCTATGACTAGAAATATTTAAGAAAGAAGTTTTTAACAATATAAGTCTCCTTATCTCAACTTTTGCGTTCTTATATTAACATTCTTTTTAAGGACTTATCATGAACATAATAACAATATAAGACATGATAATCAAAAACCCATATTATTAATCAATAACAATAATACATGAATCAATTTTATATCCCAAATTACACCAATGAAATTGGCTATTAGGGCATACTACTAATAGCTAGATGTCACTCATGACTAGTGAAGGCCTAATGGTAAGTGTTATCATTGAGGGCAAAATTGGAATTGTTCCAATTGAACTATATATAGAAAGTTTCTATTTTAGGGAATATGAGATGTTATGGTCCACTACTAGGTTTGGGTGAACCCAAAGGGTCACACATAATAGGACACAAGAGAGCTCTTTAATTTTAGAAAGGGTTAAGTTTCTAATTAATGCAACCTAATATGACACTTTATTAATTGTTAATAATAGTGGGCCTTAGTTGCAATATTAGAAATTCTTGTATTTTCTATAAATACAAGGGCTAGGGTGCAAGCTAGCACTAAGTCCATCCAAATCCTAAAAGAAGAGAGAAGCCAACATCCACCCATAATGGTCGTAACCTAGAGGAGGGATTCTCCCTAGGGCCGTGACTTCACTCTCCCTCTCATTCTTGCTTTGTTTCAAGTGTTGATCAAGAGCAAGAGGATTATTGAGTCTTGGGTTCATGTAGATACCTTGGAGGCATCATTGTTTTAAAGCTAGGATTCGATCAAGGCTTACATCAAAGGCAATCATCAAGTAAGTATGATTTAAATAGTTTATTTCATGTTCTTGTACATATATTCATGGTTCGATGTTTGATTTTGGTCCTTTGTATGGTTGTGATTGGGAATCATGTTTTATAAAAAAGTTTTATACGTTGTTTTCCTTCCGCTGCGATTCTTTGATCACAACCTTTCATCTCCCACTTGCACTAAAGCCAATCAACATAGTATCGTATACTAGTCTTCGTAAGACAAGGCTTTTAACATACATAGGTGTTAAGGCAAAGAAGATTCCATGCGAAATTTTATTATTTTCAATAATATTAATTAAACTAAAATCCGCTGCCAACTTTGTTGTTCTAGCATATGAGACATGTGTTCTCAAAAGAAAACATTATATAATAGACATCCATTTAGACAACTTGTAAATGGCAACCTATAAATTTTCTTATATACACAAGTATTTCAATATCTGCTAACAACCACTTGCAGCATTACTGATATTGACTTAAGTGCATTACTTTAATCATATGAGTTCCATATTTCTGAAATATTTTGCTCATATGTAATCCCTCACAAAATCGAGATTTTTGAGAGATTTGAATTCCTACAACGATTGTGGAATTCATAATACTACGTTAGTATTAAAGTATGTACTTTATAATAAAGATAATAATAATTGACGACTTTATTGCTCCCACTTGCCTTTTGAAACAAGGTATTTCATATATTAAACTTTTTAATAACATAAAATTCCTTTTAATGTTTCACTAAGGTATAGTTCTTAACCATTGTGGAAACATTATTTCCAATAACTCTTTATGTGAGAAAATGAACTTTTAAAGTTTATTTGAAATATCTCATAATCCCAAATAATCTTTAAACTTTATTGTTTTACATATTTAAGGTCTATTAGTTATATAAATGATTCAACCAAAATATTCTTAATATTTTTCTTTTAGTTTTACTTCATATGAATCATTTGAACTTTTCAAATATTCATAGTTTTAAATAATTTGAATGCTTTTCAAATATCCAAATAGATATGAAGTACAGAAACTAATATAAGGTTTATACATGTTATGTATTATCCTTATTATCTCCTTATAAATAAGGTGATAGGTTCATATTAATTAATGAATCATGATTCATTTATTAATGTAATCCTGTAAACGCTACAACAAAACTGGTCATTACCGACAGCTCAAAACCATCGGTAAAACTTATAAAAACCGTCGATAAAATATTTCCCGACGGCTCCCATCTGCCGCTACAAGGCGTGGGTACAGGTAGCGTCGTTAAATGTATTGTCGACTGTTAGCCCTAAGGTCTTGGACCTTATTTTGATGATAACTAAACCATATCTTTTATCTAACAAGTGGTTAAGTGTTGTGTCTCCATATTAAAGTTATATCTTGATTGGAGCTCATCAACATTCATCAAGCAATTCAATGTGCACTTTATTCAAATCAAGCTCATGAAGATCAAAGCTTAGAGATAAAGCCTATCCAAAAAGTTCAATCCTTGAAGATCAACTTGAAGACTTGCTCAAGCTTATGAATACCTTTTTGAAGTCAAGTTGCTCTTCTAGTGATTAGGAACTCTTTGTAAGGTTTCTCTCATGTTTTCAAATTTGCCCAAAATTGTTTTGGAACACTTAGTTAACTTACCCAAGTGTTATAAGTTGATTTTGACTTAAGAATTTCGAAATATTAACATTGCAACTTCCCTAGTTGACTAACCCTTTATTCCTAGTCGACTAAGTGAAGCTCAAAGGCAGTGTTTTGAGAAATCTTAAGTTAGTCGACTAAACACCCTGGTCTAGTAGACTAATGGTTCTCTAGTCGGCTAACCCTATTTGACCAGTCGACTAATAGAAGTCCAGTAGCCATGTTTGAGTTGCAAAATTGCTAGTCGACTAAGGTCCCTTTTAGTGTCGACTAATCGATCCCGAAAATTTTTCTAAATGAGTTTTTAAGTTGCTAGTCGACTAACCCCTTTGTTTCTAGTCGACTAACAAACCCAGAAAATATTCAAAATGTTTTAAGCTTAACTAGTCGACTAACCCCTAGTGCCTAGTCGACTAACCGAGCCCAGAAACACAAAACCATTTGAAAATGAACTTGTTAGTTGACTAATCACCTTGTCCTAGTCGACTAAGAACTCTGCAACTTCAAAACGGCTCTTTCTCTTTATGGAAAATCGAGCATTAAATGAAGCCAACCTACTCCCATCCTCTCTAATCTGAGTTTATGGATTTCAAACGGCCATTTTGGCCCTTGTTCATTAGATATAGAAACTTGGCTCTCATTTATGAACTACCTACACTATTCATATCATTTATTGAAGCTTTTACTCTTAAACTCTCTTCTTCCATAACTTCTCTTTGTGAAATCCTTTGAGCTATATTTATTGATCATTTGAGAAGTCATTAGTGCTCTTGTATTTATTACAAATCAGCTTGTTGAAGCATTTATTGTAATACTCTCTATTCAATCATCTTGTATTGTGATTTGTAAGGGTTTTGTGAAACTCTTGTGGGTGAGTTGTCTTCCACCTTGAAAGAAAGCAAGTGTAAAGGTTTCTCAACCTTAAAGGAGTCTTGATAGTGGATTAAACCTCTGGATGGAATTCTTGAGGCGTGGATGTAGGCGGAGACCGAATCATGTAAATCGTCGTGTTTGAATCTCTCTTACTCAAACTCTTGCATTTAATTTATTTACTTGCTATATTATTTGATTAGTTGAAATCTTATATTGCATTCTAGTTATTCTAAATTAAAATATTTCAAAATCTTGTATCCCATTTTCAAATCAGTTTTTATTTGCCTATACTCTATTCACCCCCCCTCTAGAGTATATTTTGGGCCAACGGATATTATTATAGCCGTCGGTACATACTCATTTGCCTACACATAAACTACAGTCATCAAAGGTAATAACAGCCGTTGGAAATTCTTTTTCCCTGACGGAGAGTGGACAGCTGTTATGCCTATAACGACGATCAAATGTTGCCGGTAAATATAATACTAATCGCCGGTAAAAGCACTTTTGCCAACACTTCTACTACCGTCGGTAAAAGTAATAACAACCATCGAAAATTGATTTGTTTTAACTAAAAGTTGACGGACAAAAAGCCTATGTCGACAATCTAATGCTGTCGGTAAATATAGTATTAACCACCGGGAATTGTTAGTTTTCCCAGCGGATTGTTAATGCCGTTAGGAATACCTCTATTTTTATAATTCCTTAAATTTTAGACTTTTCCCGACAAACTATTGATGCCGTCGGGAATACCCTATTTGTGTGTGTGTGTTTTTTTTTTTTTTTTTTTTTTTTTGCCACCTACCCAAAATAACCTATATCCAATATATTGGTACCTGTACATATGACATATAACCCACAAAAATCACATTTATAGATGCATCACAAATAAATCTTACATTAATTTATGTATCCAATATGTTGATACCTGTACATAACATGCATATGAAGTGTATTCCACAAAAATGACATCTATAAATTCATCCCAATTAATCTTGCATTAAATCCATCCAAACACAAAAAAGTAAACACATGTTCATGAATTTGAAACAAAAGAATTGAAAAATAAGAAGCCTCTTAAGTTGTTACAAGATTTTTGTAATACAGCTGAAAATAAAACAAGAAGCCTCTTAAGTAGCATCTGACTTAACTGTATAAGTGGGCTGGATAGATCCAAAAGAAGGGGGGTAGATCGAGAGCTAGAGCCACAAACCTGCAAAATAGAACAAACAAAAATTTATTACTAACTAACCGTGTAGATTTAGATAAATAGTTAAAAGTTATAATAAAAACATTAATAGAAATAAGAGTCAAGTGTTGCCTAACACAAAACAAAATATACTTTTTAAGTGTTGCCTAACACCATCTTCCTATAATTTCATAATATATACATGTATTTATATCACTGAACTTGGCAAAAAATGGAACGTCCAATTTTATGCCCTCTTTCTCGATCCTTTTTCTCAATATCCACTACTTACACGCCACGACCCAATTACTCAATATTACAAACAAAGGAATACCCCTAAACTCCTTAGTTACTGGAGCCTAAAAAGAACTCAAAAAATCAAAACCACTCCCACAAACCGTCAACACTATTAAATTGATCTTAAAAAATGCAAGCATTCCTTTCAAGCCAAAGAACCCAAAAAATATCCAAAACAACACCATCTCCGTAAAACAATATAGCCCTCTCAGAACCCCCATAAAACAATATAGCCCTCGGACATCAAGTAAGAATCGAACACTGTTTGGCTGTTCTTGAAACTTCTAATTTAGTAAAATTAATAAGAAGGCTGAATCTAAAGTGCTGAAGCATAGATCTATATTTTAGGGTTTTGAAGAAGAGAAATATCAAGGATTTGATGTTGGAATGATCAAAATCAATTGGAAATTGGATCAGAAAATGAACCTCTGACACAAAAATCATGTCAATCAAACTCAAATTCAACCAAGAGTCAAGAGAAATTGATCTAATATTGAAGATGACGGGCTGGAGTTACAAAATACAGCAAGAACAGAGGGTCAAGTTAAATGCTTCAAATAGGACAGAGATTGATAAATCCATTGCCAAACTTAAGTTAAATGTTGATGTTCAAAGAAAGAAGCGTCTTTCCAAGGCAAGAGACCTTGCATGGGTGGTGTTGAGTTAAGAAAATCAACCAGCTGTGTCATAAGTACTTCCCACCTCATTTTACATCTTTAAAACTTGAGGACAAGTTTCTTTTATATTTCATTTACTTGTCAATTTACTCTCTGTAACCAATAACATAGTTTGTCAGAAGCTGTTAGTTACAAGTAGTAAGATTGTTAGTAAGTTAGATTTTCTATAAATAGGGCCTGTTAGAGTTGCTAGAGTTAGTTTTATGATATTTTCACTTGAAATCATAATTGCATCTAGGGATATAGAGCTTTCTTGCTCTTTCTAGTTTCAAGCTAGGTAATAAAACCTATCTTCCACCAGTACAGTGATTTTATCCCTCCCAAAGAGACCTCCTAGACCACTAGCATTCGTCTCCCATACTGTATGCTCCCAAGAGTTGGGTAGACATAATAAAATTCCCTTAAAGAAACCATCTAGCATACAGAACTTTGGATGGTTAATTTTCCCCATGCTAAGATATTTGCATATCTTGGACCAAAATAACCTGCTGGGACAAAATCTTACTTAATTTGCTCAAACCTCATAGTGTCAACCATTAAAACAAGTGAATTGCTCCTTCGGTTTAAGCCATCAGCCACTTATTCTAAACTCCCATATAATGTTTGGTAACAGAGTTTAAGCCTTGCGAGGTTATTAAGAAGGTTGGACTGGATGCATGTATGCTAGAGATGCTCATGGGTTACAACATCAGTTCCAACTTCAATGACCTATATGAAAACATATCAGTCCCACTAGTCACATCCTTAATGTGGCTGAACCAAATGCATGCTTAACCTATTTAAGCGAGCTCATCAAAGAATCTGAATACACTGTTCTTTTCTTTTCTGGACAGAAAGAATCTGAATACACTGATATCTCCAAATTTAGATTATAACACTATTCAAAACTTTTTACATGATAATGCCAACAAGAGAGATCTTACAACACATTGTAAGTTGTGAACACCTACCATGAAGAATATTACATTGTAGCTATCATTTGATGTTGTGGATACCTAATATGATTTGACTTTGTTTATGGATTCCACTATCACAAAAAATAAAATAAAAGTAAGCTAAAGAAATCAAGAGAACACTTACATTGCACCTCCACAAGCAGGACCAACTGCTTTGAATAGGGACACAACAGTCATACAAATGCCATTAGCAGCTCCCCTTTGGTGCTGGTCCTGTTGTTACAGTTTTAGGTCAAACCAAAATAATAAACTTTTAATGGATCAAAAAACAATTTTCTCACATAACCAGGAAAGGGTAATTGAAAAATGAAACTAAGTAAAATGAGGAGGAGAAAAATACCACAGCTTTATTTTGTAGAATGATCGGGCCGGTTATAATGAACTCCTAATTACATTGAAAAATAAAAGATAAAAGACATATTAATAAAGGAGATAAAAATCACAATTTCGTGATATGTAGCCAAACCAAGCATTTAAAGAAAATGATGTTCCAGTAAGATAAACATTAGACCAGTAAAGCCACACTTTCTGGATGTGTGGCCAAATCAGTGATTTAATGAAAATGCTTTTCAAAAAAATGATAGAAAGATCAATTTATTTATTTCCCAGACAATATAAATGCTAAGTTCATGAATAAATGCATAATGTTAACATACATCTTTGCAAATACATAAATACATTATTTTACCTACACACATTTCTAATTCACCTATATGGGCATTAAAATTTTCTTAATTTATTATAAAAAAACATGCTTGAATTTGATCACTAATTTATTTTGATCATTCATTTGTCATCTACAAATCCCGGCTCTCATAGAGACTCACAAATCAAATGACACATTAACATATAAATATATAATGCATATATCAAATTAGAAATCAAATGAAAAAAAAAAGTTCCCAGCTAAAGCAAAATAGGAAATATTTTTTTTTTTTTTTTTTAAATCCCTAAGTTGTTGAGTTACCAAATCGCATTGCAAATCACTGATGAACAGATGAACAAATTTGCAAATATGCAAATCCCGGATTTGGGATTTGGGACTTGGACTCTGGGTTTGGCCATGTGACAGCCTAATTTGCCAGATTTTCCCTAGACGCCGCAATTCTTGGCCACACGGATCGACAAGATGACCTTCTGTTTGGTTCCCTCGATTGCGGCTTCTTAGGCTCGCCGAAGCTCCTCGTCATTGGCGTTCGATTTCGCTATTGCTTGCCGTTCTCAACTCGAGCTCTAACAAACGCCATAACCCAACCTCCATGGAGAGATGGTCGAGTTCCATGTGAGAGCATGCAGCAAGTGGAAGAGGAGATGGTCCAGAGTTGAGATCTGAGATCGTCGATCTGGAGTCCAAGATCTGGAATCGTAGATCTAGAATTGTAGCCTTCGTCTTGGGTGAGGACAGCGGCAAGGCCAGCGAGCTGATGACGGCACCGATAGAGAGAGATATAGAAAAGGGTTTGACGAGGGAGCGAGGGTAGGTTGAGAGGTGTTTTGCGGGGGAAACCCAATTTTTTTTTTTTTAAGCCAAACCCAAAATCAAACGCCAATGCCCAAACGACGGTGTTTTGGGTGTTTGATTTAAGTTTTGTAATAATATTAAAGTATTTTATATATATATTTGAAAAATTATATAACATATTTCAAAAAATTGATTGTTGGATTGGATATATTTTTTCTTGAATTTCATGCTCGCCAAAAATCATAGTAATCCAATGGTTAATTTTTGAAAAAAATCAACGAAGAAAAATAATGATATTTTGATTAACAAAAGTTACAAATTTTCACATTGACAGTTCACATAAATTGACCGTTGGATTATTATGATTTTTGGCGAGCAAGAAATTCATAATAAGTGTATATAATCCAACGGTCAGTTTTTTTAAAAAAAATTGTAGTTGTCACTACACATATCACCTTACTAATAGTTTTACGAGTGGTTTGAAAAATCTCAATCTATAAATTGTATTTTGAGAAACTCACCGTTAGATTAAATATTCTACTTATAAATATCAAGTCTACCAAAATTCAAGATAATCGGATACTGTTGGTCATTCGATCCATTCTAGTCAATAGAAAATCACAATTTTTAACAGTTATTGATGAAGTAACTATTAATCTCCGATCGACTTGATATTTTGTAGACATTATATGTATGAGATGAAAATTTAATCCAACGGTGAGTTTCTCAAAATACAACTCTCACATTAGATTTTATAAACCACTGGTAAAAGTATTGGTAAACGGATCTTGTCTCTTTATACAAATAGGTCATTGAGATATTCAAATCTCTTTTCTAATTGTTCTGTGAAAAAATAAAATTAGACTTAGTGATATAAAATGCTTACGCTAAGAAGTTATGAGTATATAATCCTTATAACTATATAATTTAAAAGTTTGAAATAGCTATATATCTAAAATTCACTGACTTTGCATCACGTACAACTTTTATTAGCATCTCTGTTCATAATATATATCATCATCTTTTTCGGTCAATTTTTTTTTTTTAGAAACTATTTATTGGATCAATGTGATTATTCAGAGAGCATGAAAATCGTTAATTGATCATTCTTTTGAGTAAATTTAGTGAGAATAGATATCTTAAAATTGCAAAGAGGTTATAATTATAAGCAGCCGATAATAAAGTTGCATAGTAATCTCTATAAAATCATTTACAGAATAAAATTTGAAAAACTGACCTTTGGATTAGATGAACTACCTATGAATTTTATGTTCACCAAAAAATATAGTGATCCAACGGCTAATTTTTGAAAAATGCTATAACGGGAAGTTATTATTGTTGACGGCCAATTCCTTACCGTCGGTAAATACATGGATTTACCGGCGGCATAGAAAGAGCTGTTGGTAATACATGCCTTCACCGACGGCATAGAATTTGCGGTCGTTAATACATGGTTTTACTGATGGTATTTTGACAGCCGCCGAAAAATTCCATCGGTAAAGGCCAGTTTTGTTGTAGTGAAAGTTGAATCATATATATAATTATTTATTCAAAACATTCATGAAGAATTTAGAACTTTAAAACAATTGCCAGAATTAACATTGACATTCTCCCTTTTATATCAAGGGTGGTGATTCCTTATTGCATACTCATTTATCTTCATACATAACTTACTAGAGCCAATGAGTACCGATTACATCATGATGGTTAAGAATGTACGAGATACTATCAAACTTTAATAACTCATGTATAAGATAACTAGTGGTGTCTCATGTCTAAGGTTTACAATTGTGATTATATACATTAGTAACTTTTGACATGCAAATAAAACTCCATAAGTTATACTCATATTGGTTACGTTCAGTGTACTTATTCTTTAACAAGCACCCACAGGTTTACTATAGTGTCACTACACAAATGGCATGAAACTCACCATCCTCCCATTGGAGCTAGTATAACCTGTGCTAATCTTAACGGTTTATAATCGCCCAAATATATAAACCTATGATTAAGAACAAGTTTAGGATAGATGTACTTGTAAGTTATAATTTTCTTCATCTCAACACTTGAGATATAACTCTCTATCATACTATCTAAGGACTTTATCATGAACAGTAATAAAAACACAAGTTTACATGATAAATAAGCCATTTCATAAATGAATATAATTTCATAAATGAATATAATTTCATAAATGAATATAATGAAATATAATGTTCCCTAAATACAACCTAACAATTGGTTTTAGGGCATACATCTAACATCAGCAAGTACATATTGGTACCAGTACATACTTGTTCTAGTTTTCTTTAGCTTTGTGAGTAAACTTGTATCAATCCACAGTTTTGTATGTACCAGTACATCCTCCATTCAGCAGTGCTAAATTGTGGGTAGTTTTTCTCATTTGGTCAAATGGCACTTTAGTAATTTCTAATCACTCTTTGTAACCCTAGAAAACGGTATATATATCACTTTTCGGCTGGAAAAGGAGGATTAAGCTTTATTTTGGGGTTGTTCTTGGGTATTGTGATTTTTGTGCAAGATTCACTTGATTCTTGCCATAATTTACTTGTAATCACTATATTAAGTGTGTTCATCATACATTTTTAGGTTTCAAACTTTGTAGTTCCTATTTTAAGTAATATTAGAGCATTTATTTCAAGTTTTGAGCTTTTATGAACTTGGTAGTTGCATTGACTTTTCTTCATATACATTTACTTCCTTGGATGGCTAGCTAAGCAACTCAAGGGTGAGTTTTATGCTGGATTTCTTCATCCAAATCCTAGGTAAGTGGTCTTTTTATCATATTTATGCTTTCAAAGATTGTAGAATGAAGTGAAATGCTCTCTCATATCTCTTGAACCCATGTAGTTTTGTATTCATGTCCATTTTATAATTAGTTTCACTTGTTGTATTTGGTTTATGAGTTTTATGCACTCCATATGTTTGTGAAAATTACCAAGAGAGTATTTTGCCTCATTCTACCATTAATTAGTCCTCATTTGATCTTTCATTGTTAAAATTACAGAACAAAACCATTCTTCAATGGAATTTTGTTTGAGAAAAGCATGAAAAATCATGAACTAAAGGTTTGGGTGTGAATGAAACCATAGAACTCATCCTCTTTAATTTACATAGTTTTTACTTTCAAATTTGTGATAATCTTAGTTTAAACAACCAACAATCTCAAACCCCCCCCCCATGATTTTACATATGCTTTTACATTATTTGGGTAGCAAAGTATAAGGTCTCTTGAATTGAACACCTTCCACTCTTTGTGGAAAATGACCATGGGCCTCCCCATGTACTATGCTTGCAACCACATGATCCTATGCTTAGGATAAAAGAAGTACATTGAAAAATTGCAAGCATCACTCTTCTTTTTCGTGCCATAGCTAATTATTGGAGATTTTAATGCAATTTTAGGTGCCCTTGAAAAAAAGGGAGGCTAAAGAGTTATTCACTCATCCAAGGCCCATTTAATATATGAGATGTATGCTTTGTAGGGGCCTTGACCTAATTTATTATATGTTCAAGATGTATCCACCGTAATCTCTAGAAGGACAGTGGGAGGATAATCGAGAACTAATAATAAAGCTTGGTCTAAATTTTATATGTATGTTTGACATATATATGTGATGCATATGATGTATGTTTAATGTTAAAAATGAGACCTTTTGCAAAACCCCTTTAATTCAAAATTTAAGTTGTAAGGAAAAGGCCTTGGGCTTTATCCTAGCCTCCCATCATTACATGACAGGTGGATTCTTATGGTGGATATGTTTGGCTGCAGATATGCGGGAACATGTTCATCCTAAGGGTTCATACTGTCTTGTTTTAATATTGGATGAGGGGTGCAACATTCAATTGACCATACTTATGTGAATGATGGGTGTGACTTAACTAAAGAGTACTATCCAAGAACCTATTATGTGAGGATACTACAATTTAGAGGCTAAAGGAAAGATTGGAACTTGCTTGAGAAGCATTAGGATAAAGAGTTATCCACTCATCAAAATTAGTATCCAAGAACCTATTTTGTGAGGATTACTAATTCTTGATGGGACCCCAATCCCTACTAAGGAAATTCAATAATGAAATTCCCGAATCTCATTAATAAAGGGTATATGAGATTTTGAATGAAATAGTGGGAGGTACCATAAGACTTTAAAATCCAATAGGTTTTTATGGTTTAATATGAAATTTACTTTTATTATTTTTTGTTGTAGATGGCTCCACTAAACCCATTATCTAGAATCCTTGATGATAATCGTTTGACTGGTCCAAATTTCAATGACTGGGTTAGAAACTTGAAAATAATCTTAGTTGCTGATAAAATTGAATATGTTATCAAATCTCCAAGCCCCGATGCTTTACCTGAAGGGGCATCTGAAGAGGAGGGAGACACTTATAATAAGTGGCTTGAGGATGATGTGCAAGTCAGGTGCTACATGATGGCATTGATGACCAATGAGCTCCAAAGGCAACGTGAGGTTATAGACAGTGCATATGCGATCCTCAAGAATCTTAAGGAGTTGTATGAGTCACAAAACAGAATTGTAAGGTACAATGCTGTGGGCGATCTTTTCTCTGCTAAGATGGTGGATGGGACATCAGTTAATGAGCACTGCCTTAAGATGATCCGAAACATCCACGCTCTTCATGATCTAGGAGTCGAGATCAATTCGGAGATGAGTACTGATATTCTACTTCATTCACTTCCTTCAACCTTCAAACAATTCATCATGAACTTTCACATGACTGATGTGAATGATAAAGTTTCACTAACTGATTTGATGAATATGTTTGGTACTGTTGAGGAAACCTTGAAAAAGGATTCCAAAGGGAATGTTTTGGCTATAGATGGGGCATCGACTTCTAAACCCAAGCCCAAGGGCAAATGTAATAAGAAGAAGAAGTCCAATCTTAAGCCAAAAGGAGGAGTGAAGAATAAGAATATAAAGGGAAAGTGTTTCCACTGCGGCAAGAAAGGTCATTGGAAAATAAATTGCAAGGAGTACCTAGCTTCATTGAAGAATGGTTCTTCTGATGGTACGTATTGTATTTAATTTACTAATTGAGAATTAGTATTATTTTGCTTCATGGTATGTGATACCTAACTGTGTTTTTCTTGTATAATACGATTGTATGTAGGAGACAAAGGGAAGCAGAAAGTTGAGTAGACATTGGGCTTGCAGTGTTTAGATAGGATCAAGAGTTGCTACCTTCAACACTATAGCTCAATTCTTGACTAGTTTATTTAGAATTTCTAGAACTTTTTATTATTGACAGTTTGTAATAAATACTTCATTTGAAGTTTTTATTTAGTTTTGAGTATTTCGATTATTTGAAACAATTTATTTATTTATAAGATCGATTATTTGGATAATTTCTGGCAATTGTTTTAAAGTTCTAAATTCTTCATGAATGCTATTATATATATATATATATATATATATATATATATATATATATATATAGATATATATGATCCAATCGCCTTATTTATAAGGAGAAAATAATGATAATACATGAGATGTATAAACCTTACATTTTAGTTTGAAATACTTCATATCTATTTTGAATATTTGAAAGTGTTCAAAGGATTCAAAACTATAAATATTTGAAGAGTTCAAATCATTCATTTGAAGTAAAGCTAAAAGGAAATATTGAGAATATTTTAGTTGAATCATTTATATATAAAGAGAACCTTAAATATGTTAAACGTTGTAGTTTAAAGAATTATTTTAAATATGAAATATTTCAAATAAATCTCAAAACTATGCTTTCTTTAAATAAAGAGTTATTGGAAAGTAATGTTTCCATGATGGTTGAGAACCATTCCTTTATGAAACATTTAAAGGCATTTTAAGTTATTAAAGAGTTTAATACAAAAATACCTTGTTTCAAAAGGACTAGTGGGAGCAATAAAGTCATCATTCATTCTCAGATTTCTTTTTAAGTACATACTTTATATACTAAGTGTAGTATTATTCCAATCTCTCAAAAATAATGATTTTATGAGGGATTATATATGAGCTTAAATATTTGAGAAATATGAGAACTCATATATGTACTTAATACAATGTCATTGATACTACAAAAGTTGTTAGCACATATTGGAATTATTTAGAATAATGATCTTGAATAAAAGTAAGTATATTCTTAAATTAATTAAGAATGTAATACTTACAAGAATAAAGAAATCTAAAAAGATGCCATTTACAAGTTGCCTAAAAGAATGCCTAGTACATATTGTTCTCTATCAAGAACATAGGTCTCATTTACTGGGCATCAGAGTTGGCAGCAGAATTATAGTTTAATTACTATCATTGAAAATAATAAAGATGCAAAGTTTGTTTGCATAGGATCTCCATTTCCATAACACCTCATGGGAGTTATAAGCCTTGTCTTTCGAAGACTAGTATAAGATACTATGGTGATTGGTTTTAGTGCAAGTGGGAGATTGTTAGAGGTATGCTCTAAAACTAATCCTAAAGAGCATATCTATTTCATATTAGGATAAGAAGGTATTACTTATTGTTTATATATTCAATTATATATACGATAATGTCCATGAATAAATGATAAAAGAAATATGTATCTCAAGTTGTTGAGATATGGAGATTCATATTTCTCATACACATTTATTCTAAAAGAGTTCCTACTCATAGGTTTATTAAAGAGGACATTTATTAAACCGACAAGAGTAACACAGATTTAAACTAACTCCATTGGGAGGATAGGTAGTTTTTCCTATCAGTGTAGTGGCACTTAGGTTAATCTGTGGGTGCATGTTAGAGAACATTTACACTGAACTTGATATGCTAGAATATTTCTATGGAGATAAAGTCAAAGGAATATTCTTATGTTACGTCCATTTACTTGGTAATCCTAAGACTTGAGATACCATAGATGTTTTATGCCTGAATTGTTAGGGTTTTATAGTGTCTTATATAGCCTTAACCAAAGGTTGTAGTCGACACTCATAATAAGTCTTGCATGAAGACATATGAGTGGTCAATAAGGAATCATCACTCTCATTAATATGAGAGAGAATGTCAGGGTTAGTTCTCAAATATAACTCTCAATGTGAATCTCTGGCCAGAGTGATAGGTGAACTATGAAATTGTTTCATAGGGTTCATCTTATTGAGATTATAATTTGAAGAACATATGACAAGAAAGTTAAGATAGGGTTTTGACTTATATCCATACCCTGAATATCTTAACTATGACATTAAGAGATGAATGATTAAGTAACAAGAAGGGTTCACATAGTTCTACTATTCACCCAAACCTAGGGCATGTCATGACACATTGCTAGACGTCACTCATGACCAGTGAAAGCCTATTGATAAGTGTTATCAATGAGGGCATAATTGGAATAGTTTCAATTAAACCTTAAAATATAAAGTTCTATTTTAGGAGACATAGAGATGTCAGTAGTCACTGCTAGGTTGGGGTGAACCCAATGGGTCACACACAAACAAAGAGCATAGGCGAGTCTCTTGAATTAAAGAGAGAAGGGAATTTCCTAAAACTAATTCTATTAATAACCTTATATATTAATTGTGAATATATATAAGGAATTAAGTTATATATTAATTATTAATTTATAAAAGGAATTAAGTTACTTTTGAAAATAAGTATTAAATAGAAACCCTAGGGGTTTTCTATAAATACTAGATGATAAAGACATGCTAGCACTAAGCCTCTTATTCATCAAATTAGAGAAAGAGTTTATCTCCCCTCTCCAAGCTTGATTCTTCCATTGTTGAGAAGCTCCAATGATTCAAGAGGTCTTGTGTTTGTGTGGATACTGTTGGAGGCTTCATCCGTTTGAAGCTCGGGTGAATCAATCACAAATTGAAAGGCTAACCAAGTAAGTTTTATTTATGTTTCATAAATATGTATGCTTGTTTGTAAATCACATGTCCCTATGCTTGTTCGAATCTTGACGGGATATTCAATGATGGAATCATTTATATAAAATTTTTATTTTGTCTTTCGCTGCGATTCCATGATTTTCGAAAAAAACCTTTCATCTTGGACTAATGGTAGAGGTATCTGTCATCATATTGAGATGCTGCTTGATCGAAGATTAGTTTTAGTTGATTTGTTGGATCTTTGGACTGCATCTTCATATATTTTAATCCCACGGGTTTGTTCTGATCACAGCCCCTTATCTTTTCTATTTATAAATTTGTTCATCAAGGGCCTATTCTTTTTAAATTTTTTCATGTTTGGACGTACTACACGTGTATCTTTTTTTTTTTTATACTATTTCAACTCATTGGAATACTTTCTCAACTTTTGGTTGTCCTATTCTATTTTCTAATCTGATGCAATTGAAATAGGCTCTCAAAGATGGTTTTGGTAATGTTCATTCTCAAGTTGATAAAGCTTTATCTAATTTAGAATATATTCAAAAAGATATATTTACTAATGGTTTCATTGAGAACAAATTTCTTTTAGAAATAGAAGCTAAGCAAGAGGTGGTGGAAGCCTTGCGTGTTAAGGAAATTTTCTAGAGGGATAAATCCCATATTAATTGGTTTACTGCTAGGGATAGAAATTCAACATTTTTACATCGTGCAATAAAAATCCAAAGTGCTCGTACTTTAATTTTCTCTCTTAGAGAGGGAGATATTAATACGAATTTGGATATTACTAATCATGTGATTGAGTTTTATCAAAATATTTTCTCCTCTGCTCCTCATACAGTGGATAGAGAATGGATTTCTAGCATTATTCCTAATATTGTTTCTTTTGAAGATAATAAAATGCACACTGTCTTTCCCTCTTTTTCTGAGATTAAAGCAGCGATGTTTGACATGGACTCTTCTAGCGCTCCTGGGCCAGATAGTTTTGGTGGAAAGTTCTTTCAAGTATATGTGTTGTGATATTATTCAATCTAATGTTATTACTGCTGTCGGACAGTTCGTTTCTACAAGTTTCATCATTTCTAATTTGAATTCTATGTTTATTACTTTGGTTTCTAAATCTTATGCTTCACATTCGTTGGATCAGTTCAGACCTATAGCATTTCCAAACTTTATTTTCAAGGTAATTACCAAGATTTTAGTGGATAGAATAAGTTCAATTGCTCCTAAAATGGTGCCTCAAAATCAATGTGATTTTATCAAGGGTCGTCACATTCATAAAAATATTGCTCTTGCTTCGGAATGTATAAATCTCTTGGACTTAAAATCATTTGGGGGAAATATTGGTATGCAAATTGATATAAAAAAGGCTTTTGACACCTTTAAATGGGATTTCCTTATGGGTGTGTTGGAATCTTTTGGCTTTTAGTTCTACTTTTATTAATCGGATTCACTGCATCCTTTTATCAGCTCGGCTTTCTTTTAAGGTTAATGGCAGTCCAATAGGTCTTTTCTCTTATTTTCCGCGGGGGGGGGGGGGGGTTTGGCAAAGAGATCCTTTTTCTCCTTTACTTTTTTTTGTATTGCAGAGAAAGTGCTTAACCGTGGGTTACAGTCTTTGGTTTCTACCGATAAGATCAAACCATATCCTCTCCTAAAGGCACAGTTGTTCCTACTCATTTTCTCTATGCTGATAATTTCATCATTTTTTGTAGAGGTTCTCTCTCTTGCATTAGGAATGTTCTTGATCTTTTTTAGCGATATGGCTTAAATTCTGGACAGATTATTAATACATCAAAGCCTAAAGGTCGTTCTTGGAAATTTTGCTAAACCTAAACTTGTTAGGGTTATATACTAAAAGCCATACTTTTATGTATTGGACCTTGATATTTATTTATTAATAAATTCTGGTATTTCCATTTTAATGAGAATCTGTATGAGCTAATGTTTGCATTATATTATATATCTAATATTATGCATGCGTGTCTTTTATTCTACATAGTAGATGATCTGGTGTGTAGAGTTCGACTTACACACAGAAGATCAAAACATCAATTCTTGTAGAATATAAGTTTATTGTTCACAATCGGAGATGGAGTTGGACACACTATTGGTAAGATTGCAGTACAAGATTTCAGTATGTCTGTCTTGACTATGGGGAACGTTTTAGTTCCAACTTCTTGTGCTAGTACACCTGTGTGTATTGAACGGGACTGTCTTGAGGTAATTGTTTTATACTGACATATTAAACAATTTATACCTCATGGTTATTATGAATACTTATGTTCTTAATCCCAAAATATTTAATATGCATATACATTTTGTGTTAGTTATTTTGATTCATAAAGAGTGAGATCTTTTAAAGGTCAATAAACTCAGTGAGTTAGGTAACGACATTGAATGTCTAGTGAATATTAATTCTTAACGAAATCCACATCCCGGTATAGGGATTGATGATACCCCCTTGAGGAAGCTTATAAGATTTGATTATGTCAAACCCTGTAAGTGGATTTTATATCTGACATATCAAATAAGTTAAGTGGAAGGTCTCAAGGAGATTTACAGATGTCAATTAAATAAAAGGGGAAAATACACTTTGCACCCCTATACTAAAGGCCAAAAACACTTTGCACCCTTGCAATTTAAAAGTGAACAATCAACCCCCTGCAATTTCAAATTTTAGCATAGGGGCTTATTGTAATGCCCCAACCTAACAACCGTACCGACCCTTCCGGATAGGTCAACACGTGTCAAGATAGAGGTACAACCTGACCTGTTCATTCATATATCCTCACGAGAGTCGAGAAATGTAGGTATAATTAAGAATATGAAATGTTATGCTCATACAAATGTCCCAAACGTCTTATACAATAATAATAAATCAAATTATAATAATGCCAACATCCCTGGCAAGTAGGCTATGCCACAAGCAGTGGCAGATCCCAAAATCAAGAAAATATAAATATTACACTTCTCAATAATATGCATGTCCAATGCAGAATCTACCATGCTGTCATCTAACAACCCTCGAACAGAGGCTTGTCCCAAATCAAGGTTGCAAACCCCAAGCCAACCTGTAATCTGCTGCATAAAAGCTGGGGTGAACTTCTACTTGCTCAGTAGGAATAAGACAACCTTTACAAATAACAATAACACAGTGATACATGGAATATTTTAAATAAATGTAGTTTATAATGTTTATAAAACAATAGATAACGCAGTTATAAACTTGTGTGGTCTTTCAGTGAAAAACATAGGTCAAGTAGTTCCATATTCAGTTCATATAATCAACATGAGAAAATAAAGTGGGTTTAGCTCAGTTATAAACACAGTATAATGCCCATAATTTTGAAGACCAGGCTCATAGAATGTATAACAGGACGTTGTTCTCAGACTAAAGAGCCTCCGGCACAACGATAGTCAAAACCACGTTGTTCTCAGGTCTCCGGCACAACGGCAGCCAATACCTCGTTGTTCTCAGACCCCTGGCACAACGACAGGCAAAACCTCTCGAGAGAAACCGATCAGTTGCTTAACAGCCAACTGTCGAATAAGAATATATATATATAATGCCCCTGTATACCAACCGAGCCTAAACCATGCATAACAGCACGATAATATAAATCATTTTCAAGTGGGCATGAGAAGCAATAAGAAGGTACTTTTAAACCAATTTCCAAAGCAAGCAGGTAAGGTTACAATATGTGGCATATAAATGTAATCGAGTATTATTTCAAAACAATCATAACCATTATCCAAAAACAGGAGTGAAATAGATAAACCATATGCCATCATATTATATACAAAACAGTTCTCAAGGCACGTCATATCCAAGTATAAACACATTTTTATAACCTGGCTGATATAAAACATTACTGTTTTCAAAATATTCAATCCAACCCAAAAATCAAGGGAACGGTGGTAAGAATATCTCAACATCTTTCTTTTATATAGATATATTTTAGAAATCAAGCATATGAACTTTAGACCAAGAATTTCAGTGGTGTAGATATAAACAATTATCACCATATGCCCTTATCAAGTCTTTTCATAAAACATGTATTATGAAAGTCTATTCCCTGGTTTTATATAGATACACATAATACCCAGTTCTAAGTAGTTTGCCAGGAAATATAGACAAGTTCTCAAAACGTTTCATTTCTGTGCCTTAGTTCTCATTTCATAAACATACCACACAATTCGATAATTCTTAAACCAGTATATTCCATGTATCTATTTGACAAGCTAATAATTCATAGTTCTCAAACATTTGTACGGTATAACATTCTCAAATGTGTTTAACGTCCATGTTCATGTAGTTCTCAAAATCAGTTGTAAAACAGACATATTATCATTACAGTAAAAGGTTACTTATCCCTACCTCAATGCAATCGTATTTTTCCAACCCTTTGTGGCTCCACCAGCCTCACAAATGCAATGCTTGTGCACCCAATGCAAGTGGTCCTCCAAAGGACCCAAATCAAATCTGAGAACAAACAAAAATGCGAGCAAAGAAAATCATAAGGAAGTACAAGCATCCACAGTTTCAAAATTAACACAATACAACTCTCAAAACTGCCCACTCGCGATCCTTTGGGTCAAAACCCTGAAATGCCAAATCGAGAGACTCTAAAACTTCCAAGACTTATCCCCAAGTGCGTTGAGATACCACACATTGAACTTTATGGCCAAAAGCGAAGCGGATATGAGGATATAGGCCAAAGAAGACAAAGTGCACACACGAGGGGCAAATCTGGTATTTCCAAAATAATTCTCTCTCTAAATATAGTTTGAACTCAAAACCTCAAAATTTAGATAGTAGACTTCATAAGCTTTTCGTGCATATAAAGTACGTCAAAAACTGAGTTCATATGAAAAAGTTATGATGAAAAGAAGATCTAAGGAAAAACAAGGAAGAAAAGCACCATTAAGTTCCATTACCGATAATGGCCTATGCCATTATCGGTAATGCCATGTTCTGCAGCAAACACACGGCCGAAATGTGATTTTCAACTTCACCCAACTTTATCAAAACATTACCATGTTTAAATTTTGTCTACTAGAACCTAAATCCAACTTAAAACAACTTCAAAACTCTTGATATACACTTTTAATCCAAGATTAAAAGCTTTACCAACAAAATCATCATAAAAAGAGTTTAATTCAAGGAACCCAGAAGCAATCAACTTGTAACCCAAAGCTCTTCAACCTTACTTTCAAAATACTAAAACTTATTAACAAAAACTCAAATACAAGGAACCAAACACACACAAACTCATAATGAACAAGCTTTAACTCATAAATAAACCCGAGAATTCACCACATTTTCGATAATGGTTACACCTGAAACCAGAAATTGTACAGCAGCAGGTGAAATCCCCCATATTCATCCATTTAAACACTTCAAAGTCTCCATTAAAATACTTCTCAGCTTCAAAACACCCACAAGTATTCGAAAAGGATAATTTATAACCCAAAATGTCAACCCACGCATCAATTAAAACCCATTTAAATCTGTCTTGCATCAAAACCCAGACCAAGTGCATTTGAGCAGCCATGGCTACTGCTCACGGATCCAGCCATTTAAACACCTCAAAACTTCATTACAAACATAAATCTAACTGCATGTAAACTTAAATAAAATTTTGGGATTTATCATTTAAACACACATGCAAGAAATCTGTCAAGAAACATTAGATTCGAAACTTAAAAACCAAAAATGATTCCATGAACTTGCGTGGAATCCTCAAGTCTTTAAGTCCCAAACAAGACAACTATTTGCAGCCTCAAAAACATAAAGTAAAAGAGTTTTAACAAAGATTTATCAAGTTTTTTTTTTTTTTTTTTTAGAAATCAAAACCGTGAAAACCCAAATCTTTTTGCATGCGTGATAAAATCAAGCCCATACTCATCATCACAGCTACGGATCTAGAAATCAACACCCTCAAAATTCCTTACTATCTTCAACACTCAACTAGAATCCAAGCATCTCCATCCAGAAACCCCAATACCGAACATACACATGAAAAAGAAAAGAAAAGTATACATGCATGCAATTTAAAACCCACATTTTCTCAAATCAGAGAACATCCAAAATAAATGGAAGAAAAGGAGAAGGGAAAATGAGTTATGCAAGCTTGAACTCACCCAATCGCATAAAAGAGGATAACATTTTAAACTCTACAAGAACAGAGGATCCAAGAGAGAAGAAGAAAATGGGAAGAAAAGGTGAATAAGAAAGCTTGAATTTACCTTCAATAGAGGAAATGGGTGATTCCGGCAAGCTTTCCGGTGAGACTCCGACGAGGCTTGGCGCTACAACCCACTCGCAATGCCTTTCTCACTCTCGGCTCTCTTCTCTCTCTCAGCCACTCTCAATTTCTCTCAAAAGACAAAATTGAGGAATGAGGAAACGTTGACTTTAAAGAGGTAAGGACTTAGTTGGGATTTATTCAAAAGTTTGTAAAAATAAAACTTTCATATTTATAAAAATGCCCCAACTCTCTAGAGAATAAGAAATTAAGCATTTTACTTATTCGTAAATCACTCCAAATTTAATGATATTTATAAAATATGCCTTTTAAAAATATTGGGCTATCACAATAGTACCCCCTTTTGAAAATTTCGTCCTCGAAATTTAAATTCACAAAAACATAGGAAAGAAAAACAAGAAACATGCTTTCACTCGCCTATCTTCTACCCACAAGTCTCTCTTTTCTGATCAACTTCAACCACTTAAGTAGAACTCCATCGATTGAAATACTCAATCCCACAAATGCTTCAAATTGTCAAATCATGCTGAGACGTCACATTGCGAACTGCTTTTAGGTCCATCGTTTCTGACCCGATCGATTCTTCCGTAGGATGCTTCTTCTATTCAAATCTTCACTAGTACCCCCTTTTGAATATCCGAACCGAAGTCAAAAAGCATAATCCGACGATACGCTGATGACGTTCTCCCAAGCGAAATAAAGAGGCGTCAATTTCCTCAGAAGCTTCAACACTTTAACAGTTCCACATCATCTTATATTTCGCCTCATCATGTCTTCCATGTCGTTTTTCCCAATTGCTAACGTTGCCATACTCTTTTACTCATAATTTGAAATCATTTACAAGAGAAGTAAAGAAAAGGGAAGAAACTCATCACGCTTCCACTGCGCTAACTCAACTTACCATACTAATTCCTTCACTTAACCAAAAACAAATAGACTTCTAAAAACTACAATAACGAATTGCATACTCTGTAACACTTCTCACAGAACATTCTAGTTCTCCAACACACTATACCGAATAAAACACTTTCCCGAGAGACTCCACCTTCACGGTAAACAAAGAATTCCAAACACCCATTTTCACAATACTAGAAATAAAACTCTACACTTTCTCCCAAAGAAGGGATAACCTACTATAATCTTCATATATCAATCATTAGCATCTTAACCATACTCAAGACATTCATTTCCTCAAGACAAAAGGTATCCAATCGAAAACAAAGAGATCAAAGTCTTCCTATTTTCTTATCTATATTTACCAATTCCTTTCTTCTCATAAATCAACCCAAGATATAAAAGAAGAAACAAGAAGAAAGAAAAATAATTAACATGAGCTAGAAGCATCAAGTATAACTAACCTTATAGTCAAAATCACTGACATTTTGGATACATCATTTTCCCGCTGGAGATCCTATTATGACTCACAGAAGCACTCTGATCAACACTACTTTCAAATAAACAAACATCGCTACAAAACATTACACAAGGACCATAATAATAATGATTTTCTTTTAGAAAGATCACAATCATATTCCCATTACAATCAAAACTGCGCGTAATATATGCACCGAAAGCTAAAACAATCCAATTTCACTAAAAGCTTAAAACAACAACAATACCCTTTCCCCAACCTTAACCTCATCCTCACCCATCACCAGGGTCTGTTGGAATTGTTGGTCCTATTGGTCCTATCGGGTCAGGGTATCACTATCACTTTAGCATAAAGCAAACCATCATTTCCAAAATAAGAAAACACTCTCGGGGTTTTCAACCAAGCATTATCCCATGCTCCACAAAGTTACATATAAAATAATCATCTATCATAATTTAGAACAAATCTCACAAGTCAAGATTAAACGAAAACATGTAAATATCATGAGAAAAACGAATCACATAGACTAAGGTTTGCTCTAAAATAAAACATGAAAAATTTTCCAATAAATCTTTGTTCAAATGAAGGTTACAAGAAAACCTTTATTCTTCAAAACCATACTTACAATTTTTAGAGAAAATATTATAAAACTCTTTCTATATCAACAATAACCCCAAAACATGAATGAAGTCTCAAATTAGTTTTCAAAATAATCTACCAATGACATAATTAAGAATTTATTGATCCGAAAAGGCAGCAAAGCCTAGAACAAACTATACAACCCATAGGCCACAAAAACCTAACGAAAAACCGGCAACACCTCCCCATAACAGGGAGCAAAAACAGCAGCCACACCTAAAAGAACAACAAAGAAACCAAAAGAAAACAAAAGAACCGCCCCAAAACTGGGGACAAAAGCAAACAACCCATATTAATATTCATAACAATTGTAGACAGAATTATCATCAAGAATAGTAAGAGGTTTACCAATATCCAAAAATAACTAGTGATCTTTTCATAACTCAACACTAACACATCTTAGCATATAAACTATACTTTTCAAAAACAAAATCTTGCCTTAACTTCTCAAACAAAACATTTCACTTAACACTTGTAACATCATTTCTAAATCAAAGACCAACAAATCCAAATTCATTTAAAGAAACTATAAAGAACAATTATATAAGAACTATCATCCTCCTGTAATCTTGACACCAAAACTCCTTACAACCATAACATCTGACAAATTCTTAATATCATTAATACTAGAAAAGAAAACAAGCAATCGGAAAACTTTAATCATTCTTAAAATCAAAACTTCAAGTAGGAGTCGAGTATCAATACTCAAAACCCCTAGCAAAGAAGTATTCACAATATCAAACAGTTCAAATATCAAGAAAATCAACAGAGAACCCAATCCATCCTAACATGTCAACCCATCAACACACAGGTATGATGCATGCACTACATCTAGGGTCTCAACTAACCACTATATGCAATGCATGTATTCCCATTTGGATGTACTAATGAGCTCTGATACCATTTTGTAACGCCCCAACCTAACAACCATACAGACCCTTCCGGATAGGTCAACACGTGTCAAGATAGAGGTACAACCTGACCTGCTCATTCATATATCCTCACGAGAGTCGAGAAATGTAGGTATAATTAAGAATATGAAATGTTATGCTCATACAAATGTCCCAAACGTCTTATACAATAATAATAAATCAAATTATAATAATGCCAACATCCCTGGCAAATAGGCTATGCCACAAGCAGTGGCAGATCCCAAAATCAAGAAAATATAAATTGATTTTATCAATACTAGCTGTAATTGAAAACTTAACTAATTTTGATTAACTCAACTTCAACAGACATCAGTGAATTGCTGTTTAAGAAGAGCAGTGGTGGAATGCCTTACATGGGATTCTCAACATTTTTGTATTAAATTAAAAATAAAAGAGTGTTTTCCAAAGAGAAAATTAAAGAGTTTAAACTTTGAATAAATCAATAATAATAAGAATAAGGAAAATAGTGTTGATCGAATTGAATAATGTTTACATCCCCATTGCGAATGTGTGAATGTGAAGGTGGGAAGCAGCAACGGGGGATATAGGAGGGGAATAGTAGATGCGAAGATAAAGGTAGCCATTAATGGGTTTCGAAGGATTGGGAGGAACTTTCTGAGGTGCTGGCACAGTCGTAAGGACAGAGGAGAGAGAGAGTGTCGTACCATGGGGTTGGGTTTTGATCATCACCAAAGCATCTTCATGTCATGGAGATAAAACCCTAATGATAACATCACTAAAAGAGCAAACCCTAATAGGTCCGAAAATCATAGAGAGAGAAAGAGAGAAAACCCAAAACTTTTTAAGGTTTTCATTAAACCTTTTAATCTCAAACACCAAAGGGGTTTATCCCCATATGGCTGAACCTTATAGGGCTGCCTCCCACTTGGCCGTGACCTTGCTAGGGTTTCTAATAAACCCTAGTTGCCATTTAAACACAAAACAACAACTTAGGAGGGTAGCCTCCATTGCCGAATTCACATGTAGTGATTAAACCATCAAAAAACTTGATTTTAATTAATTAAATCCATTCTTGCCATCATCAAACACATGTCCATGCTTGATTTGGTTTTGATACCACTGAAAGGAATCATTCGAAATCATGGAATCGCAGCGGAAGACAAAATAAATTTTTTTAACAAAGATGATTCCATCATCGAATATCCTAACCATGATTGTACATGCATAGGGACATGTGATTTACAAAACAAGTATATATTTATCAAACATAAATAAGACTTACTTGATTCGCTTTTCGATTTGCAATCCTTGATCTTGAACTTCAAACGGATGAAGTCTCCAATGATATCCATACGAACACATGACCGTTTGAATCCTTGAAACTTCTCAACTATGGAAGAATCAAGCTTGGAGAGGGAGAGAAACTATTTCTCTAATGTGGGGATAGAGGCTTAGTGCTAGCATGTCACATGCTCTAGTATTTATAGAAAACCCCTAGGGTTTCTATTTAATACTTATTTCCAAAAGTAACTTAATTCCCGTTATATATTACTAATTAATATATAACTTAATTCCTTATATATATTGACAAATAATATATAAGGTTATTAATGGAATTAGTTTTAGAAAATTCCATTCTCTCTTTAATTCAAGAGACTCTCTTATGCTCTTTGTTTGTGTGTGACCCATTGGGTTCACCCCAACCTAACAGTGACTAGGGACATCTCTATGTCTCCTAAAATAGAAACTTTCTATTTAAAGGTTTAATTGAAACTATTCTAATTATGCCGTCATTGATAACACTTATCAATAGGCTTTCACTGGTCATGAGCGACGTCTAGCAATGTGTCATGACATGCCCTAGGTTTGGGTGAATAGTAGAACTATGCGAACCCTTCTTGTTACTTAATCCTTCATCCCCTAATGTCATAGTTAAGATATTTAGGGTATGGATATAAGTCAAAACCCTATCTTAACTTTCTTATCACATGTTCATCAAATTATAATCTCAATAAGATAAACCCTATGAAACCCTTTCATAGTTCACCTATCACTCTGGCCAGAGATTCACATTGAGAGTTATATTTGAGAACTGACCCTGACATTCTCTCTTATAACACTGAGAGTGATGATTCCTTATTGACCACTCATATGCCTTCATGCAAGACCTATTAGAGCCAATGAGTGTCGACTACAACCTTAAGATCAAGGCTGTATAAAACACTATCAAACCCTAACAACTCAGGCATAAGATATCCATGGTGTCTCAGGTCTTAGGATTACCAAATGGACGTAACATAATAATATTCCTTTGACTTAATATCCATAAGAATATTCTAGCAGATCATGTTCAGTGTACATATTCTCTAATATGCACCCACAGATTAACCTAAGTGTCACTACACTGATAGGAAAGACTACCTATACTCCCATTGGAGTTAGTTTAAATATGTGCTACTCTTATCGGTTTAATAAATGTCCTCTTTAATAAACCTATGAGTAGGAACACTTTTAGAATAAATGTGTATGAGAAATATGAGTCTCCATATCTCAACAAACTTGAGATACATATTTCTCTTATCATTTATTCATGGACATTATCGTATATCTAATTGAATATATAAATGACAAGTAGTACCTTCTTATCCTAATATGAAATAGATATGCTCTTTAGGATTGGTTTTAGGGAATACCTCTAACAATCTCCCACTTGCACTAAAGCCAATCACCATAGTATCTTATACTAGACTTCGAAAGACAAGACTTATAACTCCCATGAAGAGTTATGGCAATGGAGATCCTATGCAAACTAATTTTGCATCTTTATTATTTTCAATAATAGTAATTAAACTACAATTCTGCTGCCAACTTTGATGTCTAGTAAATGAGACATGTGTTCTTGGTAGAGAACAGTATGTACTAGGTGTAGACATCCATTTTTTACCATGAGTATGGTCATGAATGGTTGCCTATGTTTAGAAATGAAATAGGGTGTCAAAACCTTAAGTTCCCAGTTTTACCCTTTTTGGGTAATTAGATAGATGTCATTATCACATGTGTGTTTTTAGGTCAGATTGAGTCGGTTCTTTTTGCATTAGGTTTTTAGAGAGTCTAGGAGCATCCCTGCAAAATTCCATGGCATTCGGAGCAAGGCTTGACAGAAAATAAGGCCTTTTGTTACTGAAGGGCAGTTTGGTCTTTTGAATCACAAAAGCCCTGAATGACTGTCGATCTTGTCTCGAATGGTCTCGAGGCTTTGGCATAAATATTCAAAGTGTGTTTGGTAGCTAAGTTGATCAGTGGCAAGGTCTGTGGAGCTTTCTGGCTCATGATTGGCTCTTGAGGCTCGAAAGGCCCTTTCAAAGCACAGATTAGAGTTTCGACCGGAAGCGACAGGGATTCAATATTTTTATTAAACCAAAGTATTTAATGGCTTCAAAACACTTTCCTAAAACATTTTAAAACTTGTTTCAAGAAGAAGATATGATTTCGAAAGCAATCGGTTAGCAAATTTCAAAATCCTAATTTGGGCCCGGCAGGCCCTAAACAGCTAATCGGTCTACTTTTCCCTAAACCTTTGACCTCGGTCAATGCATTTTCACTTCAAACACTTCTTAAAACATGGAAAATTGAATCACGATCGTTTTGGCTCTTGAATCGTCAAATTTGAACTTAAAACAGGCCCGAAAAGCAGAAAAAAGCCGAAACCGGGACGAAACGGGCTGAGATAGGCCCACATAGGGCATTTTTGGAGGTGAGGAATCGATGGCCGTCCACCTAGGGATGGCCAACCATCCATGAGGGACGGCCAACCGTCCTAGGGTGGATGGTCGTCGATCCTCTTAGCCAATAACTGTGAGACCCTTTCACTTTAATTGAGTTAATTTAATTTAGGTTGGTAATTTAATTAATTTAAATTATGTTAGCCTAACATGAATTTTATTAAATTAATTTATGTTAGCCTAGCATGAATTTAATTAATTTTATGTGTGCCTATTAATTTTGTGCTAGTCTATTTTTGTGTAATGTTTAATTTGTATTCCTAATTATTTTGTGTTCCTAATTATTATGTCCCCAATTTAATAAATTTGGGTACATTAAAATGCATAGGGACATATATAATAAATGCCAAGTGGTATTTTATAAGTGGTTTTGAGTGTAGGATGTAGGGCGTTAGCATGGACCCATGTGACATGGGATAAATTATTGTGCAAAAGTGCCAAGTGGCATCTTAGTGGGCTGCCATGTGGCAGCCATGCAGTGAGCCATCTCATTTGAAGGTGCTAAGTGGCACCATGAGAATTAGCCAAGCCTTAGCAATGTGTCCTTGCATGCATGGCTCACCGATTTCCACTCACTTCTCATGATTTGTAATGCTTAATTGAAGTTATAAATTGAGAAGGAATTATCAAATTGAGGGGCTGCTGCTGTACGGAAATTAGAAGAGGAAAAGGAAGGCCATTCGGCCAAGATAAAAATAGAGAGAGAGAGTGGTTCGGCCAAGGGAGAGAGAGTGAAGTCTAAGCAAAATTTTTGGGAAATTTCTCCAAATTCTTCTCAAATTCAAGTCAAGAGACTTATCAATTTTAATTTGGGGTGAAGTTCCTACTCTTTTATGCTTTATTTTTACCTTAATTGATGAATTGATTTGGGTTAATTGCATGAATTTTTGGTGGGTATATTGCTTGTGTATCTAAGATTTAGTTACACTAGATAATTTTGCATGGTCTCTTAATTTTACGCATGGCTATGTAAAAATACATGTTTTAGTTCAAATTGAACTAATAATGATGTTGGGATAAAATTTAGTATATTTGGACTGGAATTAGTGTGACAATTTTGTGAGAATAAATTCCTGAAAAGTCCGAGTTTTATCAGAAAAATCTGAAAATTTGTAATTTGGTAGAAACTGATACAATTGAATTCTTAGTATTATTTTCAAAGAAATTTTGATATTCTTGGTGAGGAAAATCTAAGTTTGAACATGCCCCTATAAGTTTTATTTCAAATTTTTAGCAAGATTAATGTACTAAATTTTATTAAAAGTTTGCATATGTACTTGATTGGCCTAAAAATTTAATAGAATTTTATGGATTTCACAAAATATATTTTATGACTTTTAAAATTAAAATTTTAACGAAGCTACATAATTTTTAATTGAAATTTTAGGCCCCTGATAATACTTAAAATTGCTCGATTTGATTTCGGTGGAAAAATTGGATACTGTGAGACTTGTGAATGTGTTTGTTGATAAATAGGGGTTATGTGGATCTCAATTGTGTGAAAGCACAGTATTAGTATTAGTCCAGGATTAATATTCCCTTACCCTATGAACTGTGAAATAATTATTTTAATTATTTTTAGATTTGAGCATGCGATTACTGTAAATTAAGAGATATGCTGTTGTCATTTTAAGTGGTTAAATTGTTATGCGTAAAAATATATGCACGTGATGAATTATTATGCATAAAAATATATGCATATGGGAGAATTGTTATGCATTAAAATATGCATGTGATAAATTGTTGTGTATAAAATGTATGCATGAGATATATGCCATACTTGTAACATAATACATTGGTATATGGTATGTGGCTGTAATGTTTTGTGAAAGTGACTGGGCTTATAAGTACACATCATATATCTCCTAATAACAAACATGGATTTTTTTAGGGGTACGTAACCCGTGAAAAAAATTAAACTGGCGCTTGTCATGTGGACATTTGTGTATGGGCGCATATGTTTCGCTTACAAGTAAAGGGAATGTTGTTATTTAGAGAAATACGAAGTGTTACTGTAGCACAGACATATGCATAGCATTGATATAATTGGCATGCATATTATGAACTGTGGAATCGAGGAATTGGAATACGACCGATGGACTATAGATCCTGGAAACAGTTAGTGCACTAATATATCACCCTTGCTAAATTGAGCATTTGTAATCCTAGTGATGGGATTGGCCCAGTGAGGGGCGGCCGTTTAGCAAGAACAATCCTGGTGAGGCCACACCAGTATTGGCCCAGTGAGGAGTTGGCTCGGTGCGGAGTCAGGTGATATACATACAGTGAGGTATGCTGTTGTCATTGATGGCGAGAACTAAAATGAGATAGCCATCAGTGAAGTTTTGTTTTGCAGGTA
Source organism: Hamamelis virginiana (assembly GCA_017140935.1). NCBI lineage: Eukaryota > Viridiplantae > Streptophyta > Magnoliopsida > Saxifragales > Hamamelidaceae > Hamamelis > Hamamelis virginiana. Next base: position 35,730 of record JAESVK010070372.1, read on the forward strand.
AGAAGCAAAATAGAGCCTCGCAAGTATGATTGCATAAGAGCATTGCATAATATACCTGTCATATGCATTAAGCATGTTGGATTGTTATGAGAATGACTCGATTGGGATATAGTTACAATCTTTTATGCATTTTTATCTATTTTTCCAGAAATTCCAGCATGCATTATGTTGATATTTAGGAGTGCTTAGATGACTTTAGGATATAGTTAGGGACTTCTAGGGTAGGGAAGCCACTTGGCTTCACCTAGGACTCCCCTTTGTTGTAAAAACTACATCCAAGGAGGAATTTTGGCTTGTTTAAAGAGTCTATTTTTGAGAGTTTTCAAATGAAAATATAAGAAGTTATTTTGGGATGAAACTCCCATTTTGAAAGATGAAACATTTCAAACACACACCAACTCTCGAAGATAGAGTCTTAGATAAGATAGAACGCCTTCAAGGATATAGTTCATTACAATAGGAGAGTCCTAGGGTAATCGAACTACGTGGACTTTGATCTTTGTCAAGCATTTGATAAGGTACGTAGGCAGTCAATAAGACGCAAGTTCAATCTTAGGTTGACTTCTAGTCTCCTAAGATCCTTAGGTTTCTTGTATACTTTTTGTACTATATATTATTATTATATATTATTATTCATATTTTGTGGTTGATTAGATATACTAGGATTGTTTTGAAAAGATTTTGATAAAGCCCAAACTTAATTAGGAGACCTTTAATTAGGGCGAGGTGGGTGCCTACAAGGAGTTCCTTGGAACCTTCCCACTTCGTAACCTAGCCTCCGAATCCAACTTTGATTCGAAAGACCATGCTTTTCCAAAATATGGGGTCAATGTTTTATTGAAAATAAAACTCTTTTTGTGGTTTCCTTGTTCCCTAAAAATAAGGTGACGACTCCTAATTTTTACAAACTCTTATACTTTTAAAAAAAATCATATCTTGAGTGGATAATAGAGAAGGATAAACGTGGATAATAGAGAAGGATAAATCGAGACGGATAAACATCATCAACAATCCACTCAAGATAAACACCCCCCAAGAGTGAACGAGAGGCCTCCCGATCTAGGTTGGCTGGTTCACACTAGGCATTCTTTTAGTCAACTTGTAAATGGCACCCATTTAGACTTCTTTATTCATGTAAGTATTGCATTCTTAATTAATTTAAGAATATACTCACTTTTATTCAGGATCAATATTCTGAATAATATCTGCTAACAACTTTTGTTGTAGTAATGATATTAAGTACATAATCTTTTATGAGGTTTCATATTTCTCAAATATTAAACTCATATATAATCCCTCATAAAATTAATGTTTTTTGAGAGATTAGAATTCCTATAACATTTATGGAATTCTTGATACTACACTTAGTATTTAAAGTATGTACTTAAATAAAGAAAGCTGAGAATGATAACTTTATAGCTCCCATTAGTCCTTTTGAAGCAAGGTATTTAATTATTAATATAAAATTCCTTATTATGTTTCATAAAGGTATGGTTCTTAACCATTATGGAAACATTGCTTTCCAATAACTCTTTAAAGAAACCATAGTCTTAAGGTTTATTTTGAAATATCTCATATTTAAAAATAATCCCTTAAACTAAAACGTTTAACATATTTAAGGTCCTCCTTATATAAATGATTCAACTAAAATATTCTCAATATTTCTTTTTTAGCTTTACTTCAAATGAATGATTTGAACTCCTCAAATATTCATAGTTTTGAATTCTTTGAACACTTTCTAATATTTAAAACTGATATGAAGTATATAAAACTAAATTATAAGGTTTATACATCTCATGTATTATCCTTTTAATCTCCTTGTAAGTAAGGTGATTGGATAATATTAATTAATGAATACAAACAAAGTGTTAAGATTCTTTTATCAATATAACCCTACAAAGTTGAATCATATATATATTTAATAGCATTCATGAAATTTTTAGAACTTTGAAACAATTGTCAGAAATTATCCAAATAATCAATATTATAAATAAACTGTTTTAAATAATCCAATATTCAAAACTAAATAAAACTTCCAAAGAACTATTTATTACAAACTAGCAATAATTTGTAATTATCCTAGTTTTTACAAACTCTTATCCTTTTTCAAAAAATCTTATCTTGAGTGGATAATAGAGAAGGATAAACGTGGATAATAGAGAAGGATAATAGAGAAGGATAAATCGAGACGGATAAACATCATCCACAATCCACTCAAGATAAACACCCCCCAAGAGTGAACGAGAGGCCTCCCGATCTAGGTTGGCTGGTTCACAGACTGGCGACTCCGTTGGGGATGTCGAGGGCTAAACTCCAATTAATTATTTTTGGGTTTTTCAATTTCTTAATTAATAAAATCAACCACTTGCATTTGTATGACTGTGTGACTTTAATTCCTGCATTGTGTGCGCATTGACTCTGCATAATTAGGACGTTGTATGCTATAGCCAACGATGAGCCTAGCCTTGGGCCCGATTTCTTTGACTCTCGGGTTCCATGTATGCGAAAGCCATCACCCTTCTTGCCAAGTACCCTCGGGTATATCAAACGGACCAATCACATACTGTTGGACCCACGCGGCATTCCTGATGTCACATGTGGTTAGGTATATTGATTGGACCAAGCGAGTAAGGGACACTCAGCCTACCCTTTGCATTAGTCCATATAGACTGTCTCTGTAAGACACATACCCTACATCACCTATCATTGTAAATGTTATGCTGCCGGATTTTCCCCCGGTTTTTGTATTGAGCCTTGACTGTGAAGTGTGTAGAACCCATTAGGACCTGGATCTGGAGGACTAAACCTTTATGAAATGCCCTAAACTCTTAAGGGAAGTGTCTCTAAAGAGTTAAGGTACTTAATGAGGGCTTAGTACCCTACATATCCTTGGACTTAGGCCCGTGGTAGTGTTATGCTGTCCGAATAGTGATGTCTGTTTATAGGCCTTAAGTAAGTTTGAAGTGTGGGCTTTAGGCCCATACTCTTTGGATAAAAGGTATAGGCCTGCGATAAGATTGGGATGTGAGTTTAGGAGTTTCTGATGAGATTCTTGCAGGGGCTTTAGGCCCACTTTCATAAGATAGAATGTGAGAGAGTGAGATTGATGTGTGGACCTTAGACCCATACTCTTGTGAGCATGTGAGATTGTCCTTATTCATCCCTTTTCACACTGGAAGCTCTTAGTTGATTTAAATCTTTTCTCTTTCCCAGTATTCTGGCTTGGTGTCGTGATTCTAGCGGTCGGTTGTTTAAGGGCTTACCTGTCGATTCAAAGATGTCTAGTAACGAAGATCATACCCTTATTGCCGTTGGAACTAGTGGAAAGACTACTGATGAGAAAATCGAAGCACTCTTAAAAGTGGTCCAAGAGTTAGTTCACCAGAAAGAAGAGGTGGATAAGGTACGAGCTCGTACTAATCCCTTGTTTGAGAATGTTCATGAAGAGGAATGTTTCATTAGACCGAAGATAGTTGTTGAGCCCACTAGGTTAGGTGCAGAATTTGTTCAGCCTATTGATCTGGAAAAAGAGTCCAAGCCCAAGACCCCTGCTTTCTTTTCCACTGAGCCTATAATGTTGAGTAGCAAGGTCGAAGCCCTGGAAAAAGCCTTGAAAGGTATTAGGAAGTCTGATGATCTGGTGGACATGTCGTCATTATCTCTGTTCCCTAAGGCCCGTATGCCCACTCATTTCAGAATGCCCGAGTTAGAAAATTTTGATGGAATGGGTTGTCCTAAGACTCATCTGAAAATGTACGTAAGAGCCATGCACCCACGAGGGGCTGATGATGACCTGCTAGCCCAAATGTTCCATGAGACATTAGCTGGATCTGCTCTGAAATGGTTTTTGTCACTGGATGAGTCTAGAATGAAGACATGGGAAGATGTATGCACTGAGTTTAGCAATCATTACTAGTATAACACAGAAGTTAATATCACTAGAAGGGACTTAGAGACTACAAAGCAAGAATCAAGGGAAACTTTCTCTGCTTTCCTCACCCGTTGGAGAGCCAAGGCTTCTAAAATGGATAACCGCCTTGAGGAAGAAGAACAAATCCGCATGATAGTAAAGAATTTGCTCCCAGTCTATCACAAGCACATGTTTTTCCAATATCTCCCAAATTTTCGAGCTCTAGTCGCTGCTGGTACCCAAGTAGAGGACGCTTTAACTGATGGAGCTCTCCGAACCGATGAACCCTACAAAAACCCTAACCTGTCATCAATGGGAAGGCTACCGAAGTCAATGCCATATCTCAGCCTGCTCCATTTACTCAACCCTTTTCCTTAGGAAATAAACCATCCAAAAAATTCACTGAGCTCTATATGCCATTGGAAAAAGTCTTCGAGAAGTTAAAAGCTCGAGGCTTGCTCCAACCTCTGGAACCCAGACCTACGCCCAATCTATTACCCAAGAACTACAATGAGAATGAATACTGCCATTTCCATCAATCCAAAGGCCATACTACCAACCATTGTTTCCGTCTCCGCCATGAAATCCAAGACCTCATAGATAACAAAATCATTTCCCCACCTTCTCAACCCAATGTCACCCAAAATCCACTTCCTACCCATGCAGTCCCACCACCCGCAAATATCAATGTTATCCATGCCGACTCTTATGTCCATTGTGAGCCTATCCGCCCTCACCCTTCATTCCCTACTTCCATAACTGAAATGTTTCATCACTGTCAAGCCCGTGGGCTCATTTCCCCGTACAAGCCAAAACCCAAAAAGTTTTACTGCCAATACCATGCCAGTTATAGCCATGACACGGAATCATGTGATACATTGTGGAATATAGTACAAGGGTTCATTGATCAAGGTCTTATTAAAATCCCTCAACCCTTCACTAGCCCAAGAGGGCTTTATCGTTCATGGAGACAGTTTGAGAAAGATACATTCCAGGGTTTTAGTTCGAATGGGCTTCCCAAGCCTCGCAAAGTGGATCAGTCATAAAAGAATAGCACTAGTCAGTGGGCTCTCAAAGAAAGGTTTGAAGCTAGAGATCCTTGTGTGGATTTGTTGACAGAAAAAAATGGGAGGTTTAGTTTCTACGTTCTCTGCCCTGAAAAGTCTTGTGAAGCTGAGATGACAAAGATTGAACCCATTAGATCTAATGCTAGAACCAAGAAAGCCTTTTCCAAGACTGGAACTAGCCAATGGGATTTGCGAAAAAGATATGAGGCCAGAGATCCCGAAGTAGGCCTGTTAGGGGAACCTAGTGGGAAGTTCGACTTCTATGTCCTTTACCCTAAGATGGAGAAGCCCACCTTTGAAACGCCCATCTCTGAAAAACCCATTGTTCCTTCTGGTTGGGGTGATAACCCTGACTCACTTAAAGAAGACATTTTTGTGGCTCAGGTTGAACCCGAAGATCCAAACCTCATCTGTTTTGAGAAAGCTAGCCAGAGTATCCTCAAGAAGTATTTCACAACCAAGGTCATCAATATAAATGGGGACACCCATCACTGAACCGTCTATCCAAGGCAACCATGGGTCACCCAGTATTTCAGATCAAGTTCAACTTCTGCCGAGTCTACCATAGATGATGGGTCAGAGAATGAGATTGATATTATAGAGTGGGAAGATTTGATGAACACACCCGAGGAGATAGCAGATATTTGGGCCAGTGATGAGGAAGATGTTAACCATGTCACTAGAGGAGGTTGTCATTTCAAGCCCGCCAACTTGGAATCCGACAATCCTTTGGGAGAGTTAGAAAGATCTCAACGCACTGAAGTTCAGGAGGAAGAAGAAGAAATAGTGAAACAGCTTAAGCGGACTCAAGCCAATATCACCATTTGGGGACTTCTAATGGCTTCTCAAAAGCACAGGTAGACAGTACTCAGGCTACTCAACCAGGTTCATATTCCCATCGATACTTCACCCGAGGGTTTAGTTAGTCTAGTCAGTCCAGTTCAGCATGGGCAGTCAATATCCTTCACAGAGTCAGACCTTCCGAAGAAAGGACCTCATCATTTGCAAGCTTTGTATGTTACGGTGGATACTATGGGCAAGAGAATTCCTACAGTATTGATAGATAATGGGTTAGCCTTGAATGTATGTCCTCTCAGCACTGCCACTTCCTTGGGCATCGAACCGTCATAATTCATACCATCAGGGCAAACCGTGAGAGCATACGACAATACTCGAAGAAAAGTAATTGGCATTGTCACTTTACCTTTAGCCATCGGGCCTGTAGAATTTCAAGTTGATTTCCAAGTACTAGACGTACCTGCTTGTTTCAATCTTCTACTTGGTAGACCTTGGATCCATCCAATTGGGGCTGTACCTTTTTCCCTCCATCAAAAAGTTAAGTTCCCCTACAAAGGCTCAGTGGTGACATTGAAAGGAGATTCTGAGATCACTCCTACTCGTGTACCTATCTGTGAGATCAAGCCAGAGATCGAAGAAGTACCATTAACAGGCTTTGAATACATACAATGTGTAGAGGTTGAACCAGGATGTAAAGAGAAAACGGTGCTAGACTTCAGTCCATATGGGAATATGCAAGTGGGTCAGATCATGAAAAATATGGGCTTCTTTCCAGGAATGGGCTTAGGTCGTCGTCATCAAGGCACGCCTAGTTCTATCGAATATCCTTCAGTAATTTATCCATTCGGGTTGGGTTATCAAAGTACCGAAGTTGACAGAAAAGAGATGGCACAAAAAAGAAGAGAAAGATAGTTGGCTAAAGAAGAGAGACGAGTCCCTAATCTTACTATGAAACCTTACCGGCCCACTTTGAATGGGGCTTTTGTCAAAGAAGGGGATGATTTACCTTATTGTGGGTTCCCCGAGCCCATTTACCTTGAAGATCAGAAAGCTAGAGTTCCTGGGTTTGAAATCTTCTTCAGCACTCCACTACCTCTATCTCCAACTACCATCACAGCCGAAGAGCGTACAGAGTTTGACTGGGTTGATCATATTGATGAAGTTGCCATAGGGGCTATGTTCAAAGAGATCGCCTGCATCGAAGAGCATGTTCATGAACCCGATCCTATCCACCTCATTGAAGATACCATCAGTCCATTGACCAACTAGAGCCTTGAGTATGAGCCTCGAGTTGAAGACTCAGTCATGGAAGATTCATTACCATCAGATGATAGCTTGTAGGATTTCTATATTTTCTTTCTATAAGATTATAGAATAGGACTGTCGTTTTTCCCTTTTTCAATAAAATCATCCCTCATTTATTAAGACGCGAATGATAGCTTAGTTTTTGTTATCCCTCTTTCTTCATGATTAATAAAGTATTCATTTTTCTTCATTCTTTGCACTTGCAGCTTGTCCCTTCTATCTTCTATGGGTGTATATGGCATGAACATAGATCCTAGAGAGGATGTTCCCCCTGAGTTTGAACAACGAAGGGAAATGGAACATGCTCGACCTAATATGGATGAATTAATATCAGTTAATTTAGGATCCGATGAATCGCCTAAGATAATTATAATTGGGGCAACTCTGTCACCACAAGAACAAGAAAAATTGGTAGGATTGTTGAAAGAAAACATAGAAGTATTTGCATGGTCGTACAAGGATATGCCAGGAATTGACATCGACATAGTACAACACTTTATCCCTACTAATCCGGGGGTTAAGCCGGTTAAGCAGAAATTGAGGAGAATGAAGCCGGAATGGGCACTGAAAATCAAGGATGAAGTAGTGACGCAGATGAACGCTGGATTTCTCCAAGTAGTAGAGTACCTCGAGTGGTTAGCTAACATATTGCCGGTACCTAAGAAAGATGGGAAGGTTAGAATGTGCGTAGACTTCCGGGATTTGAACAAGGCATACCCTAAAGATGATTTTCCGTTGCCACACATAGATATCCTGGTAGATAGTACCGCCGATCATGCTTTGTTATCCTTCATGGACGGGTTCTCGGGTTATAACCAGATAAAGATGGCCCCTATAGATATGGAGAAAACCTCTTTCATTACTCAATGGGGGACCTTCTGTTATCGAGTTATGCCTTTTGGCCTAAAGAACGCTGGTTCTACTTATCAGAGAATTGCAACCACCTTATTACGTGATATGATTCACAAGGAAGTGGAGGTGTATGTGGATGATATGATTGTGAAGTCTAAGGATCGAGAAGGCCATTTTGAAGCTCTAAGTAAGTTCCTTAAAAGAATTAAGCAATATGACCTGAGATTGAATCCTCAAAAGTGCGCTTTTGGAGTAACTGCAGGGAAGTTGCTGGGATTTATGATCACTCAAAAAGGAATAGAGGTCGACCCGGGAAAAATTAAAGCCATCACGGAGATGCAGCCGCCAAAGACAGAAAAAGAGATTCGAGGATTCTTAGGCAAAGTTCAGTTTATCAGTCGATTCATAGCACAACTGACCATGATTTGTGAGCCCATCTTTAAGCTTCTTAAGAAGGATGT
>JAESVK010070373.1:0-29092 GCA_017140935.1 Hamamelis virginiana
ATAAATCTGGACAGATTTAAATATAATCTTTAAATCACTTTAAAAAACCTTAAAAAAAATAATAAAAATGTGACAATGCCCTAGCATGCATCCTACATGAATATACTACAAGACTATATGAAGAAATTATATAAAAATGGGCTTAATAATGATGATTAGGCCACTTTAAAGTATACATTCAAATCTGGACAGATTTGAATATATGCTTTAAATGTCCTAAAAATCAATATTAATCCATGAAAAATTACAAACAAATGTCCTAATATGCATACTAACATATTAAACTAAAAACTATACAAAACAATAACTTTAGCTAAACACAAGGGGAGAAACTCACCTTTGCAAGTTCCCTCGAACACATTTCATATCATTCCATATTTCAAATAATAATGAAGAAAAGAGAAGTAGAATAAACCAAAATATGAATGCATGTTATTCATAAACTCATATAAAAGAATACTCAAACTTTTATCTAAACATACATTCTTATGTGAAAACATGAAATCACATAGACAAAAACTAATTCCTAGTATGTATTCTAAACATGAAATGAATCCTAAACATGCTCCTAACAATCAAACAATAGCTAATATATTAAAACAAAACTAAAGACTCAAAACCCTAAACATACAATATACTTTATGAACCAAACACACAATATGGACTCAAAACAGAAAAACATGCATCTATACTATACAAGCATTAAACCAAACCTATTCTACATCATGCACTCTTATTCCTAACCATTAATACTTGAACTTAATATGATTCCTAAAACATAAAAGAAGAAGAAGAAGACTAACATATATAAACTACCCAAAAATCCCTAAAATTAAACTATGTTAAGCAAAAACCCACTACAAGAATAATGGTATGCTTAAACATACCTTTAGCCTCCTTCTTCCTTGCTCTAAGCACTCTTCTTTAACCTCCAATGGCTCTAAATTTCGTGGCTAAGGTTGCTAGTGGCTGCTACAAGTGCTCCAAGTCTCCCAAGATCAAAAACTTGCCTCCAACCTAATCCCTAAGTGATGTATATATAGGAAAAGACTTCAAATCGATCAATGGATGTCATTAAAACCCTAAGAAGTGATCTAAGGGTCTCAAATCAGTCTTCCAAGGTCTCTAAGGTCGTGCCAAGTGTCCCAAGCTGAGCTAGATAGCCATTGGAAGAGTCCCAAAGCATCAAAACTCTCAAAAAAATCAAAATTGGGCGAATATGGGCATTGGGCATGGATGACCGTCCACCCTAGGATGGTCGACCATCCAGCTTGGACGGCCAACCGTCCATTGAGGGATGGTCATCGATCTCTCAGCCCAATTTTGCCCTATCTCGACCCGTCTCGGCTGTTTTCGGCTTTCCGGGCCCGTTTCAAGTCCAAATTCGACGATTCAAGCGCCAAGACAATCGTGATTCGATTCTCCATGTTTTAAGAAGTGTTTGAAGTGAAAATGCATTAACCAAAGTCAAATTTTTAGGAAAAAGCTGACCGATTAGCTGTTTAGGGCCTGTCGGGCCCAAATTAGGGTTTTGAAATATGCTAACCGATTGCTCTCGAAATCATTTCTTCTTCTTGAAACAAGTTTTAAAATGTTTTGAGAAAGCGTTTTGAAGCCTTTGAAGGCTTTGGTTTGATAAAAAAATCGAATCCCGGTTGTTCCCAGTCGAAACCTTAATCTGAGCTTGAAAGGGTCTTTCGAGCCTCAAGAACCAAACACAAGCCAGAAGGCTTAACAGAACTTGCCACTGATCAACTTAGCTACAAAACACACTTTAAATATCCATGCCAAAGTCTCAGGATAATTCGAGACAAGATCGATAGCCATTCAGAGCCTTTGTGATTCAAAGGACAACACTGCCCTTCAAGTCAAAAAAGGCCTTATTTTCTATCAAGCCTGACTCATAATGCCATGAAACTTTACAGGGATATTCCTAGACTCTCTAAAAACTAAATGCAAAAAGAACCGACTCGATCTAACCTAAAAACCTACATGCGATAATGACCTCTAACTAACTACCTACAAGGGTAAAACTGGCAACTTAGGGTTTTAACACCCTATTTTACCTCTAATCACAGGCAACCATTCATGATCATACTCGTGGTCAAAAATGGATGTCTACAGAAGCCCCTCGTTGATGTTCATAGCTTCGCCAGTGAATATCAACGAAAAATGATATCTCATTTTTGCCAGGACAAAAGAGGGATAATCGAACCAATTATCAAAATTATTTTGAAAGCTTCGCTTCAAATTCTCTTCCTGGAAGTCTCACTTCTAGTTATCTCAAGGACTTTCAATCCTTTTGGAAATTTCATTTCCCAATTATCATAAAAATTTAGAAGTCTTCGACTCATCACTAGAAATTTCATTTCTAGTCAACTTAAGGATTTTCAATCCTTTTGGAAATTGCATTTCCAATTATCATAAAAATTTAGGAGTCTTCGACTCATTACTAGAAATTTCATTCCTAGTTAACTTAAGGATTTTCAATCCTTTTGGAAATTGCATTTCCAATTATCATATCTTTAGAAGGAATCTCACACTCATTTCTAATTATCTTCAAAATTGCTAATCACACTTCATCAAATATAGACTTCGTCTATCAACCATCATATTCTAACTCATCAAATCTCTTATGTCAGATACGTTCAAACCTGGACTTCGCCAAATCATATTCTAAATCATCATATCTCATATGTCAAATATGAACTTTGCCATATGTCAAATATGGACTTCACTTAACAAAATTCTTATTCTAAATCATCACATCTCATATGTCAAATATGAACTTTGCCATATGTCAAATATGGGCTTTGCCATATGTCAAATATGGACTTCACTTAACAAAATTCTTATTCTGAATGCCATATGTCAAATATGGGCTTTGCCATTGTTTACTATTAAAATAACCGCCCAATGAAATCTGGGCACGTGGCAAATATTTTTAATAAGAGACAGTTGCAGCTCTTTAAGCCAATAAGGAAAGGCATATAATGAAATGCTTTGTACTAGATTAATATACCAAAGTAACTGCCTATAACCGCCAGTTTAGTGGTGAGTTTTCTATTTAAAAATCAAATAGCAGTTATCAGATCATGGATTTAAAATAAAAACATTCAATCATTCAAATAGAAGATCAGCAATACTGTTGGGCAGGTGTCAATCTATAATTGGTGCGAAGACAGTTAAGCAGTTTTTCTTTCAAGCCAATCATATTGAAGCAAAGTTTTCTCACGAAGCAAGATGTGAAGATTTCAATTGGATCATAAAGGCTTATGACACTTGTCAACACCTTATTGGACACGGATGGAAAGCAGTTACCTCTCAAGTCTATAAATAGAGGAAGGACTCTCCATGCAAATGGTCCACGACCTCACAAGACACACGTCTTTATGCATATCTCTTATTTATCTCTCCCCACCTCAATGTATCTCTTAACTTAGAATTTCTTTTCTCATCCCATACTCTCTTTCCCTTCGTCTAAGATCTCTCTCCCTTATCTCTTTTATCCTCTTCGTCTAAGATCTCTCTCCCTCTCTCTTCTATCCTCTTCTGTCTGATTGCTTCGAAGGACTTTAACAGAAGTGTATAATTACTGTACCAGAAATGGAGGTAATAATATGATTATGTGGTTTCTTCGAAACATTTTATTTATTGCTTTACTTGTTACATTTCACTTTATTTATAGTTATTTTGCCGTATTTGATTAATTAAAAGTCCTCTTCATTGAGGCAAAGCCGAATTCTCACAATTGCCTGATTATAATATTTTGGCTCGATTATCTTCGAACCAATCTTTTACCTTGAAACGGTGTAAGGTCAACCTTTCTGGCACGCCCCCCACTTCAAACCATACGTGTCCAGTTGCCACTTGAAGATTTCCTAAGCGAACATCTTTTTTGGCACGCCCGGTGGGACATTTAAGGCAAAATATAATCTCCTTACTATGATGACAAGGAGATCTAAACAAACGGAATCTTCAAATCAAGGTGAGAACAGGCCAGAAGATGGCCTTGAAGCCATTCTTGAAGATCAAAATTCATTGTGAAATGAAGAAAACTCGAGGGTTGAAGCTAGTATAGAAAGAGTTAATTTACAGAATTCTGATCCAGAAACTCTGTCACAGTTAGCAGTACAAGTTTCTGAGATATTTCGGCCAATAGTAGCTGAAATTACTCAACAATTACAGCAAACCATTATAAATACTATGAATAAACAATGTACTTCTATAAATGAAGAGATTTATAATGGTTCACAAAAGAAACAACCCGTTGTCTCGAACTTACCAGGAAATTCATTATTGGGTGTTCCTCCTCAAGTGAATTTAGAACCCGGGGGGTCGGTAGGTACAAGGCCAATTTATGGCCAAAATGAGTATACAAGGCCAATTAATGGTGAGAAAGAGAATATAAGGCCAACAAATGGCTTTAGTGATATAAGTAAATCAAAGGCAGTGATGAATGCTCAACAAAATGAGTTTATATTTCCTACGTTTGTAGATGTTAATAAACCAAGTAGTAGTTCATCTGAAATGAACAAATTGAATAGTAAATTTCATTATGATGAATTTACTAATCAACCCATAAAGTTTAGTTATAGTGATGTTCATAAAAAAGTTTCACATCATGGAGATTCAAATCAATTCACAAATCCTTTATATGATAGTACCAATGAACCCGGGGGGTTGATAGGGAAGAAATCTAGTGATTATGAAGGAAACAAAGTGAAACAAAGTCAAAATGAAAACTTTAGGGTGATTCAAAATCAAAATGTTGATGCAAACATACCTGGAAATCAACCCATTATGGCAACTAGAAATCAACTTCTTGAATTAATTCAAGAAACATATGGACCTCTTAATAGAAATATTCAGGTCCCATTATATCGAAAGCCATATCCTGATTGGATTGATAGAACATATGAATTCCCAAGAGGATATAAAGTCCAAGAATTAGCTTTATTCTCTGGTGAAGGAGAACAATCAACTATAGAGCATATTGGGAGATTTACTGGGCAATGCGGTGAAGCTGGAAATAATGATTTTTTGAAACTTCGATTGTTTTCAAATTCATTAACAGGGAATGCATTTACTTGGTATGTAAATCTCCCACCAGGTTCTATTCAAAATTGGGTACAATTAGAAGAAATGTTTCATACTCAGTTTTTTAGAACTGATCCTGAAGTTTCTATGGCTGATTTAGCTAGACTTAGACAAAAACCTGATGAAAAAGCTTCACAATTTATTCATAGGTTTAAAAAAGCGAAGAATAGATGCAGAATTAGTTTACCTGAAAATGAATTTGTGAAGTTAGCTCAGAATGGTTTAGAGTTTGAGTTAAGGAAAAAATTCGATGGAATAGAATTCAGGGATCTCATGGAATTAACTACCAAAGTGTCGAGGTATGAAACTTTGTTAAAAGAAGAATATCAAAGACAAAATTCATCTTTTAAGAGTTATTATTATGACCCAAATTATGAAGTAGATGCCGCTGAAATAATCGGCAAATCACCATTTACTTGTGATGCATTAATAAAAATAGATAGTAAAACAAGTTATCAGGCAAAGAAAAATGCTTCGAATGAAGGTTCGAGGCAATATTCTTTTGATATATCGAAAGTAGATTCTATTTTTGATCATATGTTGAATGGTCAATTCATAAAATTGCCTAAAGGACATAAAATTCCAAAATTTGAAGAGATAGGAAATAAAGAATATTGCAAATGGCATAATTCTTGGAGACATTCAACAAGTAATTGTATTGTATTTAGAAATGTAATACAAGAACAAATTCAAAAAGGGAATTTAAAGTTCCCTGACAAAGGTGATGAATCTATGGGTATTGATAATAACCCTTTCCCTTCAATTCAAGAAGTTGAAGTTGAATTCCATGATGTTCATTTCCCAATTAAAAGACATACAAATCAAAGAGGGAAAAGTAATCAAAATGTCCATAATTGGAAAACATTATTGTATGGAATTGACAAAATTACTTTTATTCGATTCATGTTACAGGAAAGTCGAATTGAAGAAGATATTGAGTCTATTCATTCAGAAGAAAATGAAAGTGAATTTACTCTGGAAGATTCACAGAATGGAATGAAAGAATTATTTGTTGAGATGCACAATGCTGAATTTCCTACTTGGAAGAATAAGAAAAGATTGATCCATAATCCAGAATCTAAGAGTTTGATAATCAGATCCAAAGCAGAAACAGAAACAGAATTACCAATGTTTGAAGATCCTTTGATGTCAACTACTTCGAAGCCAGATCAAGAGATTCTCAAACAATTATGTTCTAAATGTGGTGAAGAGTATGTTAGAACGGCTGAAAAAGATAATTCATATACTGGGAAGGTAGATCATTTTGTGAAGCCATGGGAGAAAGTGTGGACACCCCATTTTTACCAATTATTTCTACCATATGTCCATGCAAATGATCAACTAGAATAGCTGATCATTGGGTGAGGAATTGGCCTTGTAAAGACCAAATTGACCAAATTGCCCTTTGCTGAGGAAAAGGACAATTCATTATTTCATGTGTACATTTGGATTGGAATCAACCCATTTGTATTGCATTTGACTTTTGAGGTGTTTTAGAACATCCCTGTAAATTTTCATGGCATTCTGATGAGAGCTCGATAGGTAATTAGGGTTTTTGCGACTTGAAGGGCATTTTCGTCCTTTTTCTCGTATAATTTCCGAATGACCTCCGAATTCGAAACGGTCTGTTTCATGAGGTTTATATGGATGTGGGGAGTGAATTTGGTGTGTCAATTGAGCCTTTGAAGGGTTGGGATGGATTCTCCCAAAATCGATCCCACGGGTAAGGATGAGCCGAATTAGGGTTTCGATCAAATTGACCGTGAATTGGTCATTTTCACTAAAACAAAAGATTTTCAAAACATGTTGTTAAGTACCAATTTCATGTTGAAACCATGTTTTTAGAAGTGGTGCAAGCCTAATTGATCAATTTTACAAAACAGAGAATGGTCATTTGACCAATTTTGGCACAACCGGGTCAATTGGCTAGCTTTTTGCTAAAACCCTTGACCATGGTCAATTGATTTTAACCCAAAAACATTCTAAAAATGTGGAGGATCAAAGCACGGTCGTTTTGAGCCCTGAACCATCGGATTTGGATCAAATTTGACCAAAATATGGCCAAAATTCGAAAACCCTAGAATTAGGGAACAATTTTTGGAAAACCAGCATGGTGACCGTCCTAGCTAGGACGGCCAACCGTCCAGCTAGGACGGCCAACCGT
The DNA here is from genome assembly GCA_017140935.1 of Hamamelis virginiana. Lineage (NCBI taxonomy): Eukaryota > Viridiplantae > Streptophyta > Magnoliopsida > Saxifragales > Hamamelidaceae > Hamamelis > Hamamelis virginiana. Next base: position 7,265 of record JAESVK010070373.1, read on the forward strand.
CCATGCCTAGGACGGCCACCAGCTTACCCGAGCTAATTTTGCCATTTTTGAAACCTTGACTTATTTTGGCCGATTTGATTTGTTTTTTTGGCTTAAATACGAAGGGTTTCAGCTTTCAAACCCTAGAGAGACTCATCCTAAGCCTTAGGATCGTTTTTTAAAGAGATTAATCCTAGCCATTCAATGCTTTAAACCCTAGCTCTATATATACTGCACTATAGAGGTTCAAGAAGGGGAGGGGAAGGATTTTAGGGTTTTTGAGAGAGGAGGCTACAGCTTTTTGGAGGCTCTACATTCTTACACCATTGAAGGAGTAAGAAGAAAAGACTAAGAGCTTGGAGGAGGTTGGCTAAGAAGGAGATCGAAGGGTAAACTCTTAACCTTGACCCTCATTTCTTCATGATTTCTTGTGTAAGTTGATGAGGCTATGTTGTAAGCCCTCTTGGTTTTCATATGATATGACCTCTCTCTTTTCTTTTCTTTCTACTATGAGTATGTTTAATATGATAGGATTTAGTTTTATTCATTATTTCATGTCATATGCATGTTAGGGTTAGGTTTTCTTATTATTTTATGTTTAGCAATCATGATTAGGGTTACTTTTATTATGATTTCATAGGTTTAGGATTAGTTTTGTTATTATTTTATGTTAGTATGCATGTTTAGGATTAGTGGATTTTATTGTGAGTTTATGTATGTATGTATGTTAGGGTTAGTTTCTTGTGATTTGCATGTTAGGGTTAGTTTCTTGTGAGTTTATGTATGTATACATGTTAGGGTTAGCTTTCTTATTATTTTATGTAGTTTTTTTTATTATTATTTTATGTAAGTAAGCATGCTTAGGATAATGTTTCAATGTGTTTGCATGATTTTTGAAATCCTGTGATGATTATATGATATCCATGATTGTGTAAGTATGTTGAGGCATCTTTATAGTGAGTCTTGAGTCTTTCTTTCGTGTTTTTATGATTATTTGAACACTCGATATATCGTTTGAATGTATAAATTGTGTACGAGGGAGCGTGCGAAGGTAAGATCCTTCCCTTGTGTTTAAATTAATTGTTTAAGCATACTTTTGTTAGTTTTAATGTTATTTTGTGTAATAATCTAGTCAAGCATGCTAGTTAGGATTTTTGTTCGTCATTTTAAATGGATTAATTATGCTAATTAAGTCCCATAGAGTCAAGGTTCAAATCTGTCCAGATTTGAACATGGGCTTAGATGAGGCTTAAATAGCATTTTTAAGCCATGATTTCATGTATATTTTGTAGGTTAAATTCGTATATTATGTTAGTATGCATATTAGGGTTTTTTGTTCATTATTTTCCATGGATTAAGAATGATTTTTAGGCTATTTAAAGTATATATTTAAATCTGTCCAGATTTGAATATACATTTTAAAATGGCTTTATTATCATTTTTAAGCCATGTTTTCGCATGATTGTTATAGTATTCTCGTAGTATATTCATGTAGGATGCATGCTAGGTCACTAACACGGTTTTTATTACTTCTTTTCAAAGTTTTTAGAATGATTTAAAGTCCGCTTTCAAATCTGTCCGGAATTGAAAATGGTCTTAAATGACTTCTAAAAATTATTTTAGGGCCAAATCCAACTTAGAAATATGCTTAGGTTCACATAGATTAATTAGTGTGCATTTAGGAGCATTTTCATGCATCTTTAGAATTGATTACTTGTTTACTTGTTTAAATTTCAGCATGCATTGCATTAGGATTTTAGGGTTTCTAGATTAACTTTAGGGCTAGTTAGAGACCCTAGGCTAGGAAGGTCACTTGACCTTCCCTAGGAATTTCCTTTGTTGTAAAGATTGCCATCAGAATTGTATATTTTATTTGATTTAAGAGTCGATCTTCGAGAGATTTCCTAAAAGATTTTTTATGCAATATTTATGAAATAAATATGATTTTATGAGATATTTGATTATTAATTGATTTTCAAAAGATTTGAAATGTTTTAAAAGATTTTTTACTTCGGAATGAAATTCCTCTCAATATGATTTGTTTTCTTGAAATATCTTTGAAAAAGATTTTCAATTGGAATTTGATTCTAAAGATAAGAATTATTTTGGAACATTTGGATTTTATGAATATCTTTTAATTTGAGATGATTTCAAATAAATGATTTTGAATAAATGATTTTGAACAAACAAAAAACTCTCGAAGCTAGAGTCTTGAATTAGGTTGAAATACCTTTGATGATGTGATCGATTACAATAGGAGAGTCCTAGGGTAGTCGAACTACGTGGACTTTGATACTTGCTGGGTGATACTAGTAAGTTACGTAGGCGCTAATAGGGCTCAAGTCCGCCCTAGGATGCCCGTAGGGTGTCCTAGGTTCTTAGGGTTTGTTTGTATTTTTTTTATTATTAATATAACTAATATAGATTAATGCATTTATATCACTACTTTATTGGTTGATTTAGATTATTTAGGATTGTTTGTAATAAGAAATTTAAATAGCCCAAATAAATTAGAAGTCCTTTAATTAGGGCGAGGTGGGTGCCTACAAGTGAAAGCTTGGAACCTTCCCACGTCGTAACCTAGCCCCCGGATCCAACTCTGGTTTGTAGACTGTCTTTTCATTGAAAATGGAGTTTGTTTTATTGAAAATAAAATATTTTTATGGTTTCCTTATTCCTTAAAAATAAGGTGGCGACTCCTTTGTTTTGTTGATTTCTAAACCCCCCTAATCACATCGCCCGGTGATGATGTGGACTCACACACCCAAAGCCCCGTCCACGAGGCTGGTCCACAGAAAGGTAAAGGAAAAGTAAGTTATCCTAAACCTCCATATGTTAATCATCCTCATCATAAATTCTCTTATGGACCTTTTTATCCACCTAAGAATTATCAAAAGAATTTTCAGTACTTTAGGCCTGGTTATGTTAACAAACCAAATTTTAATCAACAAAATTTTGGTTTGAAAAACAATAATCAGTTTTATAAACCAAAAGTGCCAAATCCTAACCAGCCTAATTTTAAAGGATGTACTCTAGACCATAGAAAGAATGCAGGTATTTTTACAGGAGAAAGGCAAAATTCGAATCAACAAGGAAAGTCGAAGCTAGTTATTCCACCAAAGGTGCCTATCGACAATTGGTATGTTTTAAGACATCCAAAAAACCAAGAGTTGGAATACAAGCCATTTATGTCCAAGACTCAAAACAGAAGATTGCAACGAAGGTATGCCAAAATGCAAGAGAATATTAATATAAATATTCAGAAAAATGTAGATTCTTCAAAGCCTAATCCAAGGTTCGAAAGGAAGACTATGAAAGATGAAAATGAGAAGCATATGACATTGGTCGATGAGAACAAATTATCCTCGATCATTGAGCAATGCAGGGAGGCAATGGAAATTGATGAAGAAAATCCAAACGATGTTCAAACGGATACTTCAAAGGAAATCAATTTTCCTGAAGATCAAGAATTTGATCTGATGATAGAGGAAGCAAATGTCAATATGGCCTTTACTTTACCAACATCTTTCGAAGCAAAACCAGGACAAAGCAATTGTATTGATGGAGATGTTGAAGACACTCAAGGTTTCTGTCCTGAGATTGTGGAATCTGAAGTTGAGCTTCAAGCCAATGGTAAAGTTTACAAATTTGTAAAACCAACTTCTCAGATGACTAAACACCTAAAACCCCTATATGTAAAGGCATATATTAATGGTTGTCCACTAAACAGAATTTTAGTAGATAATGGAGCAGCCGTTAATATAATGCCTATTACTACTTTGAAAAAACTCAATTTAGAAGAAAATAAGTTGCTCCCAACAGAAGTTGTAATTTCTGGATTTGCGGGAAGTAAAAAGAAAGCAAAGGGGATATTGCCTGTTGAATTAACTGTTGGTTCGAAGGCTACAATGACTGCATTTTTTGTTGTTGAAGGAAATTCAAATTATAATGCATTATTAGGTAGAGATTGGATACATGCTAACAAATGTATTCCATCTTCAATGCATCAGCAACTAATTCTTTTGAATGAAAATGCAAAATTTGAGATGGTGGAAGCTGATCTAAAACCATTCAATGTAGCTTCAAACGTAATGGAAGCCAGGCTTTATGAAGAGCCCATTGGTCCGGTTGATCTAAGTAAAATTCCTTCAGTTAACGAAGACAAAATTTGGGAAGATGCACTTTGTCAATTCGTAGGACCAGCAAGTGGTCCAGAAAAAATGGATGATGAATCAAATGCTTAATTTCTCTAAGAAATTAGAAACTGAGGCTGTCCATGCGGCCTTAGAAAAAGTGGCTGTACAAGCCATTCATTCGAAGCTTTTGGATGAAGAATTAGTTCATGCAGGATGGAATGAAGGTATTCTGGAAGATGAACATGACCAGTCAAAGGTTGTATTTGATAATGATGTTTCTCTAGTTTCTGAACAATCTTTAAATTTAAAGTTGCAAAATATTGATACTTTATTAGAAGTTAATTTAGATAGTGTTTCTTGTTCGAAGACTGTTTTTATTAATAATTTCTTAGATGATTCAACTAAAGAGAAGCTTATATCTGTGTTGAGAGAGTACAAGGATTGCTTTGCATGGGACTACCATGAAATGCCAGGTTTAGACAGATCTTTGGTTGAGCACAAGTTGCCAATAAAGGAAGGCTTCAAACCATCAAGCAAGAATCTCGAAGACTTGCTCCAAAGGTCATCCCAAAGATTAAAGAAGAAATTGAAAGATTGTTGAAAGCGGGTTTTATCCGAACAGCCAGGTATGTTGAATGGGTTTCTAATATAGTTCCTGTGATTAAAAAGAATGGTAAATTGAGAGTTTGTATTGATTTTAGAAATCTTAATTTGGCTACTCCAAAGGATGAATACCCGATGCCTATTGTGGATTTATTGATAGATGAAGTAGCTGGACATCAAATAATGTCATTTATGGATGGACATTCAGGATATAATCAAATATATATTGCTGAAGAAGATGTCCATAAAACTGCATTCCGATGTCCTGGCAGTATTGGTACTTTTGAATGGATAGTAATGCCTTTTGGTTTGAAGAATGCAGGAGCTACTTATCAAAGAGCTATGAATGCTATTTTTCATGATATGATAGGTGATTTTCTAGAATGTTATATTGATGATATAGCTATTAAATTAAACAATATAGAAAATCATCTAGAATATTTGGAAAAGGTATTTAAAAGAATGAGACTTTACAAGTTGAAGATGAATCCACAAAAATGTGCTTTTGGTGTCAGTGCCGGAAATTTCCTAGGTTATCTAGTGCACAAAAAGGCATTGAAGTAGACTCAAATAAAGCAAGAGCAATTATTAATGCAAAACCTCCCTCAAATAAAAAAGAGTTGCAAAGGTTTTTAGGACAATTAAATTTCCTTCGAAGGTTCATTTCAAATGCTGCAGGAAAAACCAGAGTGTTCTCTTCACTTTTGAAGCTGCGAAATGAGGATGAATACAATTGGAACGAAGAGCACCAGAAGGCCTTTGAAGAAATCAAGACTTATCTGATTAATCCACCTATTTTTATGCCACCAAGGTTAGATAAACCTTTGAAGTTATATATTTCAGCTGCTGAAGAATCTATTGGTTGTCTTTTGGCTCAAGATAATAATGAATTTAGAGAACAAGCCATCTATTACTTGAGTAGGGCATTGAATTGTATTGAATGCAAATATTCTTCAATTGAAAAGTTGTGCCTTACATTGTATTTTGCTACAATGAAACTCAGATATTATTTGCTTCCAAGGAATGTAATTGTCCTATCAAAATTCAATTTGATAAAATATATTTTATCTAGACCTTTGCTTAATAACAGAATCGGAAAATGGATTCTAGCATTAACAGAATTTACTTTTGTTTATATGCCTCAAAAGGCTGTGAAAGGTCAAGCCTTAGCGGATTTTTTGGCTGATCATCCATGCCTTGATATAAAACAAGAAGAGTTTGATTCTTTTAGTATTGGTTTTGCTCCGTGGAGAATGTGGTTTGATGGTTCGAAGACAAACCAATATTCTGGGATTGGAGTTGTTATCGAATCTTCTAAGGGAATTAAGACTAAGTTTAGTTTTAGACTTGAATACAATGGAACCAATAATCAAGCTGAATATGAAGCTTTAGTATTTGGTTTAGAAATAATAAAAGAATGGAAAGCCGAAATGATTGAAGTTATGGGAGATTCTCAATTAATTGTAAACCAAGTAAAAGGAGAATATAAATGCTTAAGCCCCATTTTAATTCCTTATTACTTGAGTGCTGTACATTTGTTATGTAACTTTGATGATGCAGTCATTGATTACGTACCAAGATTTATGAATGAAGAGGCTAACAGTTTAGCCCAAATTGCTTCGGGTTTTAAAGAAAATCCTTGGGAATAAGAAATTTGTTTCGAAAATAAAAAGAAAATATTACCTTCTTTATTAGATAGAGGTTTACCTCTGGAGGTAAATGAAGTCCAAATTGTTAAGAAAGATTGGAAAACTCCAATAATAAATTTTCTTTCTAACCCAAATGCTGAGTCAACAAGGGCAACAAGGCTTAAAGCCATTAAATATATTTTGTATGATGATATATTATATAAAAAAGGAGCTGATGGTTTGTTACTTAGATGCCCAAGTTTAAAAGAATCCATGAAAATAATGGGTGAAGTCCATGAAGGAATTTGTGGTGCACGCCAACCTGGTATTAAAATGAGATGGTTGATTCGAAGACATGGGTTTTATTGGCCTACAATTCTCAAAGATTGCATTGAATATGCTAAAGGTTATCAAGCTTGCCAGAAACATGGAAATTTACATCATAGGCCGGCAATTGAATTAAATTCCATTATCAAACCATGGCCATTTAGAGGTTGGGCAATGGATTTGATAGGAAAGATTTTTCCTCCTTCATCCAAACAACATTCTTTTATTATTGTTGCAACTGATTATTTTACGAAATGGGTTGAAGCAAAACCTATGGTTTCAATAAATCAATGTGATATTATAAATTTCATAAAAGAAATAATGAGTAGGTTTGGAATTCCTCAAACCATAACTGCAGATCAAGGCAGTGTATTTGTGGGGAGTGAAGTCAAAAATTTTGTTGATCAATATGGAATTACTTTGATTCATTCAACTCCTTATTATGCCCAGGCTAATGGTCAAGCTGAATCTTCGAATAAAACTATCAAACAAACGATGCAGAAGATGATTGAAGATAACCCAAGGGAATGGCATGAATTGTTGATAGAAGTTTTGTGGGCCTATAGAACTTCGAAACGTTCTAGTACTGGAACAACTCCATATGCATTGACATATGGACATGATGCAGTACTCCCAATGGAAATAAATGTAAATTCATTAAGAGTAGCCAAACAACATCAAATGTCTTTTGAAGATTACCATCAATCCATGTATATGGAACTTGAGAACATTGATGAAGAAAGGGTAGATGCACTTAATCAAATTCAAATTCAAAAGAAGAAGGCTACAAGGGCTTATAACAAAAGGGTTAAAATCAAAACCTTTGCAGAAGGTGATTTGGTATGGAGAACTATTTTACCAATTGGATTGAAAGATCAAAAATTTGGGAAATGGTCACCAAATTGGGAAGGACCATTTCAAATTCATCGAGTTTTAAAAGGAGGTGCATATCATTTAAGAGGAATGAATGGGTATGTGCACAATAAGAAAATTAATGGAAGATTCTTAAAAGAATAGTTTCCAACAATTTGGGAGAATAGAAAAATGTAATATACACAAAAGAAAATATATTCATAAAGGATCGAAGCAAATGTTTACATAAGAGCAATTATGAAATTGTTTCAGATACATCCTTTTTTCTAAAAAAATTGCAAAGATTTCTTGAAGCTTTCCCAATCAGCACTGTTGCTATCCAGATATTGCATGAGTCCTTTTTTCTTTCTGGCTATTTGTGGATTGTTGTCAAGATGAAACTTCAATTTTTCTTTCGTTGGAAGAGCTTCAGTTTTCAAAGCCAGAAGTTTCTCTTGATTCGAAGTCCTCTCAATCTGAAGGTCCTGCAGTTCCTTTTGAAGAGCTTGAATTTTCGAATCAATCTGATGAATAGTCTGATCTATTTCTTTCTGAGAATCCAGATTGGTCTTCAATGTGTTAGAAAAGAGGTGCATTTCTTCTAGAGTTACATTGCATTGAGCCAGGTCATTCCTTATCTCTTCATGATTCTTTATAAGAGTGATCATATGAGTAATCAGATATTTCAGATTAGTAGGAGACCCTGGAGATGCATTTTGTAAATCTTGAAGAAGATCATTACATTGTGCTAACACTTCATCTCGAAGCTCAGTCTGGTTCAAGTCATTCAAAGAAATAACAGAACATTTTTGAAACAGAGACTTGGTTTTAGCTGAATAGGAATGAACAGTCAAAATTTCCACTGGTTCATCCTCAGGAGTTTGAACAGCAGAAGCAGTTAATTTAACCAATTCCAAAGTATCATCAGTATCCGAAAAATATGCATCAGAAGAAGGTATATTCACTTGACTGCTAGGAACAGCTGCAGGTACTTCTTCTTCTTGATTTGTTGTCTACAGGAAAGAAATTAAATGTTATTTAAGAAGTTTACCAAAAGTTGATATAATGTTAAATTAAAAAATATTTACCTCAGTTGGAGCTTCACAAGTTATCAACTTGATAGGAGAACTCATTTGAGTGTCTTGAGAAATTGGAGGAGATGGGATTTTTTCCAAACCTTTGAATTTAACAGGTGTTGCTGACTGTATCAATAAATCAAAGGTAAATATTTGATTTTATATTTTTGTAATCAAATATACATGAGGTATGTAAACTCACGAAAATGGCAGTAGCTTGAAGAGCTTCATAATACTCTGGAGGCAATGCCTCGAAATGTGAAGCCATTTTTTGGAGCAGCTCGTGTATCTGAAATATGAAAATGTTAATAAATTGAATAAAATTAATACAATAAATTTTGTTCAATGAACTTGTATTTTTTACCTCTGGGGATACCGAGGGAGTAGCATGAGTTGAAGAAGGAACTTCTGAAGGTGAAGGAACCTGAAAAGAAAAAAGACAATTAGAATAAAATGTTTTAGACAGATATTGGCAGAATTTAAAGTAAGTATGAGAATTTACTTGAAAATTGGCAATATAGCCAGAAGTATCCATCATTGCCAAAGGAATTGGAGACAAAATTTCATTTGAAGGATCTTTTTCTTCTTCAACTCGTTTTTGTCTTTTTAATTGTTTTTTTTCCTTTTTCTTCTCTGCTTTGGCTTCATAGAAGGCTACTTTAGCCTCTAATTCTGCAATTCTTTCTTTTTCCTTCTTTATTTCTTTTTCTTTTTTCTTCTCTTCTTTTCTTTTCCTTTTTCTTTCTTGTGGTCACAAATCCTCTTCAGGATCAATAACAGGATTGGAAATTTCCTGAGAAACAGCAGTGTGCTTTGGAAGTTGAGAAAGACTGTGAAGAGCTTTAGTCCTTTGCTCAGGGAAGAGGTCAGGATACAGTTTCCTTTTTCCTTTCTCAACTGTAGCAACAGAAGAAGTTTGAGATGCAAGCACAGCTGGAGGCTCTTGGATTGAAATTTTTCTTATCTGAACCAATTGGGGGGCCTCTTCTGTTTCTTTCTCACTTTCTTCATCACTGATCACTATCTCAGTTGGATCACTGATGATAGTTTTTGGCTTTGATTGACTCAGAAGTCTCTGACCTGCATTTACAATAATATTATTAATAAACTCTTTTAGTTTGAATAAAATATATGCATCAATAAATACTTACTTTTTCTCTTACTGGGAGAGATTTGTTCAGTGTCTTTTACTTTCTTCTCTTTTTTCACTGTCTTCACTGGAACTTGAGTTGAAAGTAAAGAAGCTGTCTTGTCAGAAGTTCCCACATCAACTGAAGTAGTTGAACGAAGTTCGAATGGGAACAAAACTTGTGCTAGATTAGGAATATCAAAGCCACCATATGCTTGTTGCCAGTTGGTCTCCCACCAAGTCTCAAAATAGTTCTCAGTAATATTTGATTTGCCAAATTGGAAGAAATGAAAACTATTTTTTGACTTGAGATAAAAAGTTTGGATGCTTTGGATTTGTTCGGTGGATTTAAAGGTTACTCTCTGAGAAGCAACTGGATTGAATGAACTGACATATGGAAGAGGAATGGCTTGAAGAAGACCAAATTGCCTTGCAAAAAGATTAGGCAGGTATGGTTCACTTTGGGATTCAAAAAATTGTGCTCTGCCTCTTGTAGCAAAAGAAGAAACAACAAGGTCTCTACTGATCAGAAAGCTTGCCCAAGAATTTGTCACATATGAGGGGTAAGTCTCTTGGTGTTGAATAATTTTAATTTTCTTTATCCATTGGGGCCCAACCTTTGGATTGAAGAATGGTTGAAAGAAAGAAGCATTCCTTCGAAGATCCAGATTAAGAAAGAAATTTAAATATTGTTCAAAAGAAAAAGAAGGACCACTTTCAGTCATTATCATTCTCTCACCAAAGTTAACAAAAGTTTGCACTTTCAAATCAATTAAGTTAGGCCGAATTTCAGGAAAATATGCATATAGCCAAAATTGCAAAATCCAAAAGGGACCCCCCATTTGATAAGACAATTTCTTGGAATGCATTTCTTGGCATCTTTTGTAGAGATTGGCCAAAAGAAAAGGAGCTAAAGCAAGGGTTTGTTTCGAAGACAAAGCTTTGGCCAAATAAAGAAATTCCAGAGTTATCCTTTGGGAAGAAGAACAAATCAGGAATCTGTTGATCCAAAAAAGAAGAAAAGAAATATATTCCTGCTTTGAAAATTTCTTCGGAACATTTTTCATTTCAGCTTTGATAAAAGCAGAATAGCTAAGATCTTTGCTCTGAGGAAAGTTATAAGTTGAAGTTTGACCTTCAGCCAAAAAGGTAGTAATTTCAAATCCAAAGGGAAATACACTGGTAATTTCACAAATGTCCATGATTGTTGGAGACATGGGACCACATGGAAAGTGAAAACAGTTAAAGGTAGGAGACCAAAAACATAAAGCAGCCGCAAGAAGCTTACCATTGCATTGGAAGCCTCTAGTAGATAAAGTGATGGCATCATGGATTCCTATTTCATGCCATTCTTGTTCTTTAAAGCTTTTGGCTCGTTCGACCCAAGCATTCCAACCGGTTTCTATTTTGGGCCAATGTCTAATGGGTCTTCCATCCCATTCGAGCTTCTTACTCTGTTGAAGCAAAGTTTGTTGTCCTTCGGGGAATGGAAAGTGAGGAGTAAAATCTTTGTGAATCTCTTTTTTGAAAGATGGCCCTAAAACTATATAGTTGGCATTAGATGAATGAGGGTTTAGGATGTGAGGGTAAACATCTTCAGATCGGTATTTTAGGGTTTCATTGAAAAGTTGTGACAACACAAGAGAAGAAGATGGTTCCACAGTCGCAGGTGTAGAAGAAGAAGCTGCCATTGAAGGTTCAATGCAAGGTTGACAATATGGAAACAGTGAAAATTGAAGAACTCGATTCGCAGTCCTTTAAAGGTAAAAACGATAATGACGCAGCAGAACTGAAAAGACGTGAGGCTATCACATCAATTCGAAACTCTTTAAAAACAGAGGATTTCTCTTGATGCGGGGGGTATGTTTACTATTAAAATAACCGCCCAATGAAATCTGGGCACGTGGCAAATATTTTTAATAAGAGACAGTTGCAGCTCTTTAAGCCAATAAGGAAAGGCATATAATGAAATGCTTTGTACTAGATTAATATACCAAAGTAACTGCCTATAACCGCCAGTTTAGTGGTGAGTTTTCTATTTAAAAATCAAATAGCAGTTATCAGATCATGGATTTAAAATAAAAACATTCAATCATTCAAATAGAAGATCAGCAATACTGTTGGGCAAGTGTCAATCTATAATTGGTGCGAAGACGGTTAAGCAATTTTTCTTTCAAGCCAATCATATTGAAGCAAAGTTTTCTCACGAAGCAAGATGTGAAGATTTCAATTGGATCATAAAGGCTTATGACACTTGTCAATGGACACGGATGGAAAGCAGTTACCTCTCAAGTCTATAAATAGAGGAAGGACTCTCCATGCAAATGGTCCACGACCTCACAAGACACACGTCTTTATGCATATCTCTTATTTATCTCTCCCCACCTCAATGTATCTCTTAACTTAGAATTTCTTTTCTCATCCCATACTCTCTTTCCCTTCGTCCAAGATCTCTCTCCCTTATCTCTTCTATCATCTTCGTCTAAGATCTCTCTCCCTCTCTCTTCTATCCTCTTCTGTCTGATTGCTTCGAAGGACTTTAACAGAAGTGTATAATTGTTGTACCAGAAATGGAGGTAATAATATGATTATGTGGTTTCTTCGAAACATTTTATTTATTGCTTTACTTGTTACATTTCGCTTTATTTATAGTTATTTTGCCTTATTTGATTAATTAAAAGTCCTCTTCATTGAGGCAAAGCCGAATTCTCACAATTGCCTGATTATAATATTTTGGCTCGATTATCTTCGAACCAATCTTTTACCTTGAAACGGTGTAAGGTCAACCTTTCTGGTACGCCCCCCACTTCAAACCATACGTGTGCAGTTGCCACTTGAAGATTTCCTAAGCGAACAGCCATATGTCAAATATGGACTTCACTTAACAAAATTCTTATTCTGAATGCCATATGTCAAATATGGGCTTTGCCATATGTCAAATATGGACTTCACTTAACAAAATTCTTATTCTAAAAGCCATATGTCAAATATGGACTTCTCTTAACAAAATTCTTATTCTGAATGCCATATGTCAAATATGGGCTTTGCCATATGTCAAATATGGGCTTTGCCATATGTCAAATATGGACTTCTCTTAACAAAATTCTTATTCTGAATGCCATATGTCACATATGAGCTTTGCCATATGTCAAATATGGATTTTACAAAATTCTTATTCTGAATGCCATATGTCAAATATGGGATTTGCCTACACGCTCATCATTTCCAAATCATTATCTCACATCATTCTCTTGCAAACTATCATCAACATCAACCATGTGAATTTCATTCACTTTTCCTCATCAATTCAAATTGGCTTTCATCTATTCAGACTACTTCCAATTACTCTCTAAGATATTCTACACATCAATTCTTAGATCAAAACTAGGATTCATCTCTTGATCCTTGCATTTGGGATTTACACCCATTTTCCAAATCTTTATAACTCTCCATCATATCTTCAAATTCCTGACTAACAAGAGGTACCCACCCTCTAAACACCTAACCAGTACAAGGTTTTCTGGATGACGAAACTAAATCTAGAGTGTTGTTGGAACTTCAAGGTCATCTTTTCTATCTTCCCATTCACGACAAGAGAAAACTCATACTCCTATCTTCTATCCCCAAATTCTATGGTATTCTCAGTTCAAAATCTATTCTATGAGTTTTGGTTGATCATTCCCCTTTATGAGGAATGTATTTGGAAGAACTTGGGTGCTCTATTCTCTTGCTTTACAAGCTTAAAATGATGCTCATCAAGTATTTGATAAAATTTCTCAAGAAAACAAAATTTTGATTTTTCAAATCCAATTTCTCATGTCATGATTCAAATATGTTTCACATGTCATGACAAGTTTTCAAAACATGTCTCCAATGTATGCACACCAAGTATTCGACCAAATTTTAAGGAAGGAAAAATTCCACTTTTCAAAAGCAAATTTCCATGTCATGATTCCATTGACTTTGACAATTTTCGAAAATGATTTCTGTGAACCAGCCAACCTGATCGGGAGGCCCTCTCGTTCACTCTTGGGGGGGTTTTCTTGAGTGGATTGTGGATGATGTTTATTTATCTCGATTTATCCTTCTCTATTATCCACTTTTATCCTTCTCTATTATCCACTCAAGATTGGGTTTTTAAAAAATGATGAAAGTTTGTAAAAACTGGGAGTCGCCACCTTTTTTTTATGAACAAGGAAACCACAAAAAGAGTTTTATTTTCAATAAAACATTGACTCCATATTTTAAGGAAAAGCTTGGTCTTCGAATCAAAGTTGGATTCAGGGGCTAGGTTACGAAGTGGGAAGGTTCCAAGGAACTCCTTGTAGGCACCCACCTCGCCCTAATTAAAGGTCTCCTAATTACTATTGGGCTTTATCAAAATCTTATCATATCAATCATATTTATCTAATCAACCATTGAAAAGAGTGTAAATAATACTAGATAATAGATAATAATAAAATAAAAAAGAAATCAAAGAAATCCTAAAGACCTTAGGAGACTAGAGTCATCCTAAGATTGGACTTGCACCCTATTGATTGCCTATGTACCTTACCAATTACTTGATAAGGATCAAAGTCCACATAGTTCGATTACCTTAGGACTCTCCTATTGTAATGAACTATATCCTTGAAGGCATTCTACCTTATCTAAGACTCTATCTTCGAGAGTTGGTGTTTGTTTGAAATGTTTCATCTTTCAAAACAAGAGTTTCATCCAAAAACAACTTCTTTGATTTTCATTTGAAAACTCTCAAAAATAGACTCTTAAACGAGCCAAAACTCCTCTTTGGATGTAGTTTTTACAACAAAGGGGAGTCCTAGGTGAAGCCAAGTGGCTTCCCTATCCTAGGATTCCCTAACTATATCTTAAAGTTATCTAAACAACCCAAAATAGTAAAACAATGCATGCTGGAATTTATAAAAAAATGCATAAAAAATGGACTAAACAATTAATAAAAAATGCATGAGAATGTCCTAGATGTTATCTAATTATTCTATGTGAACCTAGGCATGTTTCTAGGTTGGTTTGATCCTAAAAAATGATTTTTAGTACACTTCAAAGGTACTTTCAATCTATGGACAGATTTGAATATACTCTTTAAATGAACTAAAGCCCATGAAAGATAACAAATAAAAATAGCGAGAATGACTAATATGCAACCTAATATGCATACTAAAACTATCAAAACATAGCATTTAATCACAAGGGAAGGGTCTCACCTTTGCATGCTCCCTCGAACACATTTTATATATCCATCAAACATTCCAAGTGATAAAAATAAACTATGATACTAATACTAAACTTAAATAGACTAACAACGTAATATGCATTCTTACATATTGAAAATCCTATCATGCATACTAAAAAATGATTCTAAATATGAATATCTAATCTTGACTTTTAATCTTAATATGATATAACTAAAGAAGAATGGAAGAAGAGAGATATGCATATATATAAAAAAACTAAACTAGCCTATCATGCATACTAAAGAAATATGGAAACTATGCATGCTAATAATAAACTAAAAATGAACTAAATCCTATGCATACTAAGGAAATAAAAACCTAACCTAACGTGATTAAAGAAGAAGAAGAAGAAAAAGAAAACAAAACTAAAAAACTACTAACCTTTGCCTCCTTGCTCCAAGCCTTCTCCTCAAGCTCCAAAGACTCCAAGGACCTCAAAAACTTTAAAACTTAAGCTAGAGTTCTATGGGGGAAGCTTGTGCAATTGCTCAAGCCTCTACTCTCCAAGCTAGCTCTCTAAAGCTTATTTCTGTGTGTTGAAACTGATTGCAGGGCCCTCTATTTATAGGGAGGCCTGAGTTTGATCAATGGCTGAGTTTAAATCTCCTAGGAATGATCCAAGGGCTCAAAACCAGCCTTCCAAGGTGTTCATACTCATCCAAAAGCACCCATGGCCGAACTGGACGCATGGCAAGGCTTGGAAGAGTCCTACGCAGGTAAAAGACTGATTATTAGCAGTTACTGGGCGAGAGATTGGATGACCGTCCACCCTAGGACGGCCAACCGTCCCCTAGGGACTGCCAACCGTCCGGGGAGGGATGGTCATCGATTCTTCAACCCAAATTTGACCTATTTTGGGCCTCTCTCGACACGTCTCGGCTGTTTTTGGCTTTTCGGGCCCGTTTCAAGTCCAAATTCGACGATTCAAGCGCCAAAACGATCGTGATTCGATTGTCCATGTTTCTAGAAGAGTTTGAAGTGAAAATGCATTGACCAAGGTCAAAGGTTTAGGGAAAATTCCACCAATTAGCAGTTTAGTGCCTGCCGGGCCCAAATTAGGGTTTTGAAATTTGCTAATCGATTGCTTTCGAAATCATTTCTTCTTCTTAAAACAAGTTTTAAAATGTTTTAGGAAAGTGTTTTGAAGCCTTTAAAGGCTTTGGTTTAATAAAAATATCGAATCCTGGTCGCTTCCGGTCGAAACCCTAATCTGGGCTTTGAAAGGGCCTTTCGAGCCTCAATAGCCAATCATGAGCCAGAAAGCTCCACAGACCTTGCCACTGATCAACTTAGCTACCAAACACACTTTGAATATCTATGCCAAAGCCTTGAGACCATTTGAGACAAGATCGATAGTCATTCAGGGCTTTTGTGATTCAATGGACCAAACTGCCCTTTAGTTGCAAAAGGCCTTACTTTCTGTCAAGCCTTGCTCGGAATGCCATTAAATTTTGCAGGGATGCTCCTAGACTCTCTAAAAACCTAATGCAAAAAGAACCGACTCAATTTGACCTAAAAACACACATGTGATAATGACATCTATCTAACTACCTACAAGGGTAAAACTGGCAACTTAGGGTTTTAACACCCTATTTTACCTCTAATCACAGGCAACCATTCATGATCATACTTGTGGTCAAAAATGGATGTCTACAGAAGCCCCTCATTGATGTTCATGGCTTCGCCAGTGAATATCAACGAAAAATGACATCCCATTTTTGCCACGACAAAAGAAGGATAATCGAACCAATTATCAAAATTATTTTGAAAGCTTCGCTTCAAATTCTTTCTTCCTGGAAGTCTCACTTCTAGTTATCTCAAGGATTTTCAATCCTTTTGGAAATTTCATTTCCAATTATCATAAAAAATTTGGGAGTCTTCGACTCATTACTAGAAATTTCATTTCTAGTCAACTTAAGGATTTTCAATCCTTTTGGAAATTGCATTTCCCATATCATAAAAATTTGGGAGTCTTCGACTCATTACTAGAAATATCATTTCTAGTTAACTTAAGGATTTTCAATCCTTTTGGAAATTGCATTTCCAATTATCATATCTTTAGAAGGAATTTCACACTCATTTCTAATTATCTTCAAAATTGCTAATCACACTTCATCAACTATAGACTTCGTCTATCAACCATCATATTCTAACTCATCAAATCTCATATGTCAGATACGTTCAAACCTGGACTTCGCCAAATGATATTCTAAATCATCACATCTCATATGTCAAATATGAACTTTGCCATATGTCAAATATGGACTTCACTTAATAAAATTCTTATTCTGAATGCCATATGTCAAATATCGGCTTTGCCATATGTCAAATATGGATTTCACTTAACAAAATTCTTATTCTGAATGTCATATGTCAAATATGGGCTTTGCCATATGTCAAATATGGGCTTTGCTTAACAAAATTCTTATTCTGAATGCCATATGTCAAATATGGGCTTTGCCATATGTCAAATATGGACTTCACTTAACAAAATTCTTATTCTGAATGCCATATGTCGACCATGTGAATTTCATTCACTTTTTCTCATCAATTCAGATTGGCTTTCATCTATTCAGACTACTTCCAATTACTCTCTAAGATATTCTACACATCAATCCTTAGATCAAAACTAGGATTCATCTCTTGATCCTCGCATTTGGGATTTACACCCATTTTCCAAATCTTTATAACTTTCCATCATATCTTAAAATTTCTGACTAACAAGAGGTACCCACCCTCTAAACACCTAACCAGTACAAGGTTTTCTGGATGACGAAACTAAATCTAGAGTGTTGTTAGAACTTCAAGCTCATCTTTTCTATCTTCCCATTCACGACAAGAGGTAAACTCATACTCCTATCTTCTATCCCCAAATTCTATGGCATTCTCAGCTCAAAATTTACTCTATAAGTTTTGGTTGATCATTCCCCTTCATGAGGAATATATTTGGAAGAGTTTAGGTGTTCCAATCTCTTATTTTACAAGCTTAAAATGATGCCCATCAAGTATTTGATAAAATTTCTCAAGAAAACATAATTTTGATTTTTCAAATTCAATTTCTTATGTCATGATTCAAATATGTTTCACATGTCATGACAAGTTTTCAAAACACATTTCAAATGTATGCACACTAAATATTCGACCAAATTCTATGGAAAGAAAAATTCCGCTTTTCAAAAGCAAATTTTCATGTCATGATTCCATTGACATTGATAATTTTCTAAAATGATTTCATCATATCATGACAAGTTTTCAAAACTTATTTCAAATGTGTGCATATCAGATGATAAAAAACTCAAGAAAGTAATGCTCAATGTTTTTTTCAAAAAAAAAAAACACTATTCTTTCTAGTGACATTTTCATGCTACTAAGAAAGTTTTATTTCAAAAATCAATTTCACTAAGCATACCTTCAAGGTTTTTGATAAAGTATTTTCAAAACTCATTTCCTTGGGATTTTCTTTCCAGCTACATTCCTTATGACAAAGGGATTCAAAATCATTAATAATGCTAAGTTATTATAAACTCTTAAGGCATTAAATTATATGACACATAAACTAATACATATAATGATAGTTTTCAACATCACTCTATGCTATACTTTCATTTTTCAACACAAGTGTCACACTTAGTGTTGGTTTCAAACCCATCATTCTATGCACTAATTCACATGCCAACAATTCCATCCTTAAAAGTTATTCTAACTATCAATATCAATTCTTTTTCTAATCAACCAACTCTTATATTGTGGACTAACTTCAACAGAAGGATGCCTATGACAAAGAAGCCTGACCTCTACACTAGGGTATCTATGACAAGGAAGCCTAACCTCAACACTAGGGCCTCGACACTAGGGTACCTATGGCAAGGAAGCCCAACTTAAGAACTTTCTAATGCAGATACTGTAAAAGTACCTTTGAAGAGAGGGGGGATAGACACAAGTAGTTCACATAGATTACTCATTTTCAAAAACAACCAAGAGGGCTTTCAAAAGCATTTTTTTTTTCTTTTTTTTTTTAAGTTTATAAAAACTGAAGTATGAAGATTATGTTTAAGCACTTCGGATTGAATCCTTTGATCTCAAAGTGGGATGTAAAGTCAATATCAACTCCGATTCTGATGGCTACATCCTTTGGGGTTCATAACCTCATGTATCTTCTTCAAACGTAATGATGGGCATCCCTTCCTTGGATTATACTCGTACTTCCCTTGGTGTCAACCCAAAATACATCTTGTATGCCACTTCAATAGTTGCAAAGGTTCATCAAATTCTAATAGCTTTCATTCTGGATGGTCAAGCAAACCGACTCATGTATCTTAATCAAATGGATGGGATTGTCAAAACCAATAAATATTCAATAATGGGTAAGGGGTGCTCCAAAAAGGCTTCACCACATGGTTTGAAGGTTCAAAAGGGGTTCGAGGAAGGCTCAGGCAATGGGCCTTGTTAGAGATTCTTAGCTAAGCTCATGTCAAATGATTTCACCAATTCCACCAAATATCACTAGATTTTGGGATTTAAAGAAAGAACAAAACATTAGGGACATAAAAATCCTCACGAAGGTAAAACTTTTCAAACAAGTAATACCTGAAAAACCTAATCCCTACTAGATCACAAATATATCACCACTTTTAAATTCAATTAACAAGGATGAGATAAATCAGCCACACTCAAGAAACATGTATGCCAAAGAACACAGGATGAATCAACTATCAAGAGGGATCCATGAACACAAGAATCATTCCATCCTTCTTGATAGCTTGAAATCACATCAAGAAATAATGAATAAACACACGATATACGTGGAAACCCTTTCGGGAAAAAACCACGGGAGAACAAGAGCAATCCACTATAAAAGAAGAGTTACAGAGATTATACCATACACTCTATCTCACGAACCCATGGCCTAGTGTACTGAGATCTCCTCAACTCAGTCCATCGAGTCTTCCTTCTTCAAAGCTTGCTCATCAACTACACAAGTAGTCTCACTCTTGAGGTCTTCATCCAAGAGCCATGAGAATGATCCTATCACCACAGATGATTCTCACAATATGTATGTAAATGAGGTTTCCAAAGTTTCTAATCTATTCTAAGAAGAGTCCATGATCAAAATATGAATATTCAAGCACAATCTCAATTTAGAATGAAAGAACAACAGCCCACAAGTGAAGAACCAAGATAGGTCTAGGAATAGAAATGTTTTCTGGCGGCTGAGGTCACTAGAATCTCGAGTGACCTATTCCTTTTATAGTGACAGCAGTAACCAATGAGAAAACAGGGTAAAATTTAGGCAAAATTAGGGTTTGTACGATCTTGGATCGATCCAGGCAAGACTTGGATCGATCCAAATTGAATTGGCCAAAAACAAGCATTCTGTTAAAGAGTTTAACTCGAAACTGGATCGATCCAGCCAAGGCTTGGATCGATCCAACTTGGCCAATTTACTATCTTTCAAATATGCATTGTGAAGGTGCAAACAGTGGATCGATCCAGGTCAACCTTGGATCGATCCAGGTATTCTAAATATCCCAAATTTTCAAATGTGTACACATGGGATCGATCCAGGCCAACCTTGGATCGATCCAACTATTCATAAACCCTGACTTTTACAAGTTTAACCATGAATATAATGGAATCTAACCTCCTAGGTTCAAACCTTAGGTCACTAGGTCACTTACCATCCTAATCCATGAAGATAGAGAATCATTTTGGCACAGCTTCACTTGTGATCATCAGTACACATCTATAACTGTACAATCCCAAACCAAGTTTTGAAACGAAACTAGCAACACACAAACACTAAACCTAACAATACCTAAAAGAAAGCTACACAAGAAGTTTTAGGAAGTGACAAACTTCCCAAAATGGCAAGAAACAAAGAAGCATCAGGATGTTAATGGCATATCCATAAATTTCAAGATATTATTTACCCTTATGAATTAAATTGCTTCAATTTATTTAGTTTCAAACTAATTGCCCATGATAAATTAATTTTGAACTCAACACTTAGTGTTTTCACAAGAATTGGACCGTACCCAATGTATCTTTTTGGGCTACCTACGTATCTCCACTTTGATGTCTATTTTGAAGAAACTGTGACAAACTATTTGATGTTTGTGGAGAATCAGGTCCTCGTAGTTCATAACACTTTCCTTTCTTTTTTGCTCTAACTTTTGCCTAAGCAGCCCTTTCAGGTTTTCTACTTAGCGAGCTTGATTTTTTTTTTTTTGAATGCCCTAACTTTTGCCTAGGCAGCCCTTTCGGGTTTTCTACCTAGCGGGCTTGATTTTTTTCTTTTTTCTTTTTCTTTTTCTAAATGGATGAGATGAGCAATCTTAATCCTCTTTTAAATCTAAAGACAAATATTACCGCTTGATAGCGCTCGATTAATGGTGTACAGACTTCACATCTTGGTTCGAATTCTCTTCTTGGTACTAACTCCTTTTCTTTTTCTAAGCCCCGGTGTACCATATTTTATTTTTCTTGAGTGGCTTCGAATGCCAATCATTTCTACTCTTTTTTTTTTTTGGAAGCCCCATTCTTTGGGAGTTAGAAGTATACCCTAAAACCAATCCTAAAGGGTATATTAAGTTTCATATTATCATAATATATGGAAGGTATAACTTATCTAATATGTTCTAACATATATGATAAGGTCCATGAATAAATGATAAGAGAAATATGCATCTCAAGGTGTTGAGATAGAGGGACTGATATTTCTCATATACATCTATTCTAAAAGAGTTCCTACTCAAAGGTTTATTAAAATGGATATTTAATTAACCGTTTGAAGAGTAGTACAGATTTAAACTAACTCATATGGAGGATAGGTAGTCTTTCCTGTCA
>JAESVK010070374.1:0-19961 GCA_017140935.1 Hamamelis virginiana
AGGTTGTAATCGGTGCTTATTGGCTCTAATGAGTTATGCATGAAGATGGATGAGTGTGCAATAAGGGATCATCACTCTCAGTTATATGAGAGAGAATGTCAGGATAAGTTCACAAAGATAATTCTCAAAGGGAACCTCTGGCCAGAGTGATAGGTAAACAGTGAAAAGAGTTTCACTGCGATTACCTTATTGAGATTATATTTTGTGGGACAGATATCAAGTGGTTGAGATAGGGTTTGACTAAAACCATACCTATTATCTTAACTGTGACATTAGGGGATGAAGGATTAAATAACATGAAGGGTTCACATAGTTCTGCTATTCACCTAAACTTAGGGTATGTCATGATATGTTGCTAGATGTCACTCATGACCAGTGAAAGCCTATTGATAAAGTGTTATCAATGAGGGCAAAATTGGAATCATTCCAATTGAACCTTAAAATAGAAAGTTTCTATTTTTGGGAGACATAGAAATGTCCCTGTCACTGCTAGGTTAGGGTGAACCCAAAGGGTCACACACAATAGAGTGTAAGTGAGTTCCTTAAGCTTGTGGGAGGGGAATCCTATCATGGAGTTTGTTTGATTTTAATTATTAAGATTTAATTGATTAAAAGTCAAAACTAACCGAGAATAGGATTACTCTATTCAAGGATGTTTGGTCATGCTAGCACTAGTAACCAAACACCCCCCAAAGAGGAGAAAGTCTATAAATATGAGTGTTTCACACACTCTAAGCCTAAGCTAACCCTAGGGCCGAAATTCTCTCTCCTCTCCCTCTCCATTCTAGCTTGCCACAAAGGGTTGTGGAAGACTGTGAAGGCTTTTGGAGTCTTGCTCTCGTGTGGATACGCTTTGGAGGTTTCATACTTTTGAAACTCGAAGGAAAGCTACACCGAAGAACACAATCAAGTAAGTTTTTATTTGCTTTGATTATTTGTGTTTATTTATATATATGATCCGATGCTTGAATCGTTCTTGGAGGTTTTGTGAACATGGATTTATTTTATAAAACGAAAAAGTTTTTGTTTTACTTATTCCGCTGCGAATCCATGTCTGTGTTTTTTCACAGAACCTTTCAGCGGTATCAGAGCCATATCAAGCATGGTCATGTATTAGTTGATGGCAATCAATGGATATAATGAATTAAAATCAAGTTTGTGTGGTTTAAAAACCCCACTATAGGATTCGGCCATAGAGGTTACCTCTTTGTTATTGTTTTGTTCTTGTCTTTAAAATTGGCAACTAGGGTTTATAGGAAACCCTAGAAGGTCACGGCTTGTTGGGGCTGCACTAGATGATTTCGGTCATGAGGGGGCTGTATAAAGAGGTTCGGCCATATGGGGTTTTGCCCACTTGGTGATTTGAGAATAGGGTTTTAATGAAAAACCCTAAAAGGTTTTAGGTTTTCTCATTCTATCTCTCTCTCAAATTCGGACATGGTAGGGATTATTGTATTTGAGTTAAGTATGTTAGGGTTTGATCTTCAAGGTATGTTGATGCTTGGATGATGATCAAAACCTTAAGGTATGTGTACTCTCTCTCTCTCCCATCCCTCTCCAATTTCGGCAATATGGGTTTATGAACCCTAACTTGAATCTTTTTTATTTTTATTTTTGATTTGGGTTATAGTAACCTTATAATCATTGATTGTAATTGAATCTTGAAGTTTTAAAAACCCTAAACATGATTGGATCATGTTCTTGATTTTTGAAAAACATGAACTTAGGTTTGTTTTTTGAAAAACTGGTTTTAATGGGTTTTTTAGGGTTCACAGCCATTGGGGTTTTTGCCCTTGAGTGATTCGGCCATGAGGGTTTATAATCCTCTAGGGTTGTGGCTCAATGGGTTTTAGAAACCCTATTGATATTTGATGATCTTGAATAAATTTTAATAATGTTTAAAGTTTGATTCTTGATGCATGGAATGTTTTGATTTTAAATTTGTTTAAATTGATATGTTAATGGAGTTTGTTAAAAGGTTTAACAATGGCCTTTTTAGGGTTTCTCAAGAACCCTAATTAATATGATAATGGTGGCTGCAAAATGGTTTAGGTAACCCTAAATCATAATAGGCAATTTCCTATTTTGAAAAATAGAAACTCTATTAGTCAAACAAGGAAATCCCAAAATTTCCTATTTTGATTTTTTCAAGATTAAGGAAAGTTTCTTAAATAGTTTTGATTCTTTCTTGATTTGAATGATTCAATATTTAGGAAAAGATGGCAACTTGATTTAGTGGTTTTGGAAACCCTAAAATAGGATTAGGTTAGGTTAAACCCTAACCCTAACCCTAACCCTAATTCTCTCTCTCTCTCTCCTCATTCACGGCCACAAGGGTTGGGAACCCAAATGGCCTTGTTTTAATTTTTATTTTATTATCCTAATGTTCTTCATATGTTTAATAAATGGTTATGATGTTTTCAAAATGATTTCATTATTTTGAAAATGAAAAATGAAGAATATAGAAGGTTTGATAAAATATGTTTTATAAAACCCACTTTTGGTGTTCTTGGGAGATTGAATGATTCATGTGATGAATCAATGATTTTAATTTGTTAAAATCATTTAGGGATGTTGCCTAATAATGTTTAAATATGTTAAAAACGTTTTAGCATGATTTTACATTAATGAAATAATTTTTAAAATGGTTTTGAAATTATTTCTGGGTTGCTGTTTTTCAGGACAGCAACTACATAGCTTTTGTAAAATCTAAGAAAAATGGTTTCTGGGATTTTTGAAGCTTGCCACCTATCGACTTCATTAATATTAGGTCTTAACAAAGTCTAGGAAGAGTTCCCATGATTTTTTAATGACCTATGATAGCCACACTAGAATTTTTGTGATTAAGAGTCAAATCTGCAAAATCTGACTCTCTATCGTAAAAGGCCTCTAATTGATACCAAACGTTGGAATCAAGTTACGAGACCCCTGCCATTGGAAAGAAGACTGAAAAACCTAGTGAAATGAAGTATTTCCATGACTTAGTTCACTTTAGGTTAAGCCCAATAAAGTCATTTGTGAGGAATTTCCAGAATCTGCCATGGTTTGGAGTTCGAGTCACAAATCACTTTAAAGTGATACCAAACGTTGGAATTACTTAATGAGACCTATGCCATTTGAAAGAGGACTGAAAATCCTTGTGAAATAGAGTATTCTCACTTTTTAAAAGGTTGTTTTAATATAGGAAAGATTGGTCCCAAAACAGTAGCTGAATTCTGAAATTTCTGTTGAAAAATGGAAATTGTTTCTTTCTTTGAAATTTTATTTTGAGTTATTATTTATTCCACCTTTGTAGGTTAATAGTGATTAATCTACTGAGCTTATTAAAGTGTTAATAGCATGGTAGGAATTGTGAGAATAATATCTCAAATTAAATTCTTTATATTTGAAACCCTATTAGTGTCTTTTAGGAGTTTTAATTATATTGAAGATAGAAACTTGTTTTTATCATATGGAATATGATGATATTCTTTTAATGCGATTAAAAGGATTGAATTATTATTATAGGATAATAATAATAATGAGATTATTATTGTTATAGGATAATAATAAAGACTTGACTTTAATTAATTATATGCCATTTGCCATCATTGCCTTTGCTTTTGTAGCTTTCATATATTATGCATTGTGAATGTATAACTGTTAATGGATGATTATGGACTTAAGACCAATTAAATAGAGTTGTGATTGGCCGCATGTGATGTGATAGCTTTATTTGAATGGGTTGTATTTAAATGTGTTTAAATCTGGTGATGTAATTATTTGGGGCTTGCATGCCTCTTTCCCTCTCTCTACATCTGTAATCCCCTTCTCTTTAATCCCTTTCTTTTTATTATATTGTAATTCAAAGAAACTTGTGGAGGACTCAAGGAACCTGGTGGAGTCATGTACGAGAGGATAGCAAGGACTTTGGAAGGACTTGGCTTGCACTTCAAGGATCTTGTGTGAAGATTTTTTATTATATGTAATAGTTACATAGTTATTAAATACGATCACCCAACCCACCTTATAAACAAAGGGTTCATCTTTTATGGCTCAAAGTTTGAACCCGCCCTGAAAAGTCCATAATCTATCCTAGGCCCATTTATATATGTGATGTATGCTAGTTAGGGCCTTGACCTAATTTATTATATGTTCAAAATAAATCAACCCTAGTCTCTCAGAGGACAGTGGGAGGATAATTGAGAACTAATAATAAAAGTGGGTCTAAACCTGTTTATTTATATATGTTGATATATAATTTTGATGCATGCGATGTATGGATAATTTATGAAAATGAGACCTTTTTACAAAACCCCTATTTTCATAAAATCAAGTTGTAAGGAAGAAGCTTTGGGCTTTATCCTAGCCTCCTACCATTACAAGAAAGGTGAGTCTTTATGGTGGTTGTGTTTGGCTGCAGATATGTGGGAACACATTCATTGTGAAGGTTCAAACCGGCTTGTTACATATAGGATATCATGAGGTGCGATAATGGGGCTTACCAAGAAACTAACATGTGAGGGATGCCACATTCAATTGACCATACTCATGTGAATGGTAGGTGTAACTTGACTAAAATGTACTATCCAAGAAATTATTATGTGAGGATACTATAATTTTAGAGGCTAAAGGATGATTGGAATTTGCTTAGGTGAAGCATTAGGATAAAGAGTTATCCGCTCATTAAGGGTTAGTATCCAAGAAACTAACATGTGAGGTTACTAATTCTTAATGGGACCCCAATCCCTGCTATGGAAATTCATCTTTTGAAATTCCCAAGTCTCATCTTAGGGTGTATGGGATTTGAACAAAATAGTGGGAGGAAACATAGAAATTAAAGACCAAAAATTTTATGTTTAATTAATATGAAACTTATATTATTTTCTGTTGTAGATGGCACCACTAAACCCTCTCTCTCGTATTCTTGATGACAATCGTTTGACTGGCCCAAACTTTAATGACTGGATGAGAAATCTGAAAATTGTTTTGTCTGCTGATAAGATCGACTATGTTCTTAAGTCTCCACGCCCTAATGCTCTACCTGAAGGGGCATCAGAAGAGGAACGAGACACTTACCAGAAGTGGCTCGAGGATGATGTGCAAGTGAGATGCTATATCATGGCATCGATGACCAATGAGCTCCAAAGGCAACATGAGGTCATAGATAGCTCACATGCAATCATCAAACATCTTAAGGAGCTTTATGAGTCACAAAATGGGGTTGTAAGGTACAACACTGTTGGTGAGCTCTTTGCTTGCAAGATGGTAGAAGGAACATCTGTCAATGAGCATTGTTTGAAGATGATCCGGAATATCCATGCCCTTCATGATCTAGGTGTGGATATCTCTTCTGACATGGGGACTGATATTCTCCTTCACTCTCTTCCTGCTAGTTACAAACCGTTCATCATGAACTTTCACATGTCTGATGTGAATGATAAAGTCTCTTTGACTGACTTGATGAACATGTTGTCAACTGCTGAGGAGACCTTGAAAAAGGACTCCAAAGGAAGTGCTTTGGTTGTTGATGGGGCCTCGACTTCTAAATCCAAGCCCAAGGGCAAGGGTAAGAAGAAGAAGAAGTCCAATCTTAAACCAAAAGGAGGTGTGAAGAAGAAGGAATCAAAGGACACAAAGGGAAAGTGTTTCCATTGCGGCAAAACAGGTCATTGGAGGAGGAATTGCAAGGAGTACCTCGCCTCTTTGAAGAATGGTTCTTCTAGTGGTACGTCTTGTTATTTATTCATTTACTAATTACGAATTAGTATTCTGCTTATGGTATACGATACCTAATTGTGTTTTATTGTACAATGCGATTGTATGTAGGAGACAAAGGGAAGCAGAAGGTCGAGTGATCATCGAGCTTGCACTGTTTGGAAAGGATCAAAGTGTTGATGCCTTTGACATTGAAGCTTGATACTTGATTTATTTATTTAAGATTTTAAGAACTCTTTTATTAATTGCCAGTTGTAATAAATACTTCTTTTGAAGTTTTATTTTAGTTTTGAATAATGGTTGTTTTGAAACATTTTATCTTTAATATTGGATATTTTGGATATTATCTGGCAATTGTCTTGAAGTTCTTAATTCTTTATAAATGTTATGAATAAATGCATGTTATAGTATGTATGGAGATTAAAGGGATGATACATGAGATGTATAAGCCCTAACTTTTAGTTTGACTATACTTCATATATAATAGATATTTGAAACGTTCAAATGATTAATATGAAGTAAAACTGAAAGGTAAATATTAAGAATATTTGCATGAATCTCATATCACTATAATACCTTAAAAATGTCAAACGATAAAGTTTAAAGATTATTTGTTAATATGGGATATTTCAAATAAACTTTAAAAGGAGAGTTTTCTTAAATAAAGAGTTATTAGAAAACATGATTTCCACATTAGTTGAAAAACTATACCTCTATAAAACATAAAGGAAATTTTATGTAATTAAAGGGTTTAATACATAAATTACCTTGTTTTTAAAAGGACTAGTGGGAGCAGAAAAGTCATCAAATAATTTTCTTTATAAGCACATACTTTAAATACTAAAGTAGTATTTAGAATTCCATAATCGTTATAGGAATTCAAATCTCTTCGAAAAATGGTTTTTGAAAAGATTATTATTATCTGAGCAGAATATTTTAGAAATATCAGACTCATATAATTATTAAGTATGTACTCACATCAATATCACAAAATGCTGCAAACAGTTGTTAGCAGATATTGATTATAGATTCAGAATAGTGATTCAGAATAGAAACAAGTATGTTCTTAAAAGGAGTTTAAGAATGAGATACTTGTATATAAAGAAATTATATGGTTAGCCATTTACAAATTGCCTAATAGAATGTCTAGTACACAATGTTTTCTTTTGAAAGCAAAGGTCTCATTTACTAGGACATCAGAGTTGGCAGCGAATTTTAGTTTGAATACTATTATTGAAAATAATAATATGCAAAAAGGGTTTTGCATAAATCTACTTTGCCTTAACACCTGTGTGTGTTAAAAAGCCTTGTCTTACGAAGACTAGTATACGATACTATGGTGATTGGCTTTAGTGCAAGTGGGAGATTGTTAGAAGTATGCCCTAAAACCAATCCTAAAGGGTATATTAAGTTTCATATTATCTATATATGGAAGGTATAACTTATCTAATATGTTCTAACATATATGATAAGGTCCATGAATAAATGATAAGAGAAATATGCATCTCAAAGAGTTGAGATAGAGAGACTGATATTTCTCATATACATCTATTCTAAAAGAGTTCCTACTCAAAGGTTTATTAAAGTGGATATTTAATTAACCGTTTGAAGAGTAGCACAGATTTAAACCAACTCATATGGAGGATAGGTAGTCTTTCCTATCAGTGTAGTGACACTTAGGTTAATCTGTGGGTGCATATTAGAGAATATGTACACTGAACATGATCTGCAAAGAGTATTCCTATGGTAGTTCTGTCAAAGGAATATTCTAGTGTTATGTCCATTAATTTGGTAGTCCTTAGACCTGAGACACCATAGCTGTCTTGTGCATAGGTTGCTAGAGTTTGATAGTATCTCGTACAGCCTTATCCATTAGGTTGTAATCGGTGCTTATTGGCTCTAATGAGTTATGCATGAAGATGGATGAGTGTGCAATAAGGGATCATCACTCTCAGTTATATGAGAGAGAATGTCAGGATAAGTTCACAAAGATAATTCTCAAAGGGAACCTCTGGCCAGAGTGATAGGTAAACAGTGAAAAGAGTTTCACTGCGATTACCTTATTGAGATTATATTTTGTGGGACAGATATCAAGTTGTTAAGATAGGGTTTGACTAAAACCATACCTATTATCTTAACTGTGACATTAGGGGATGAAGGATTAAATAACATGAAGGGTTCACATAGTTCTGCTATTCACCTAAACTTAGGGTATGTCATGATATGTTGCTAGATGTCACTCATGACCAGTGAAAGCCTATTGATAAAGTGTTATCAATGAGGGCAAAATTGGAATCATTCCAATTGAACCTTAAAATAGAAAGTTTCTATTTTTGGGAGACATAGAAATGTCCCTGTCACTGCTAGGTTAGGGTGAACCCAAAGGGTCACACACAATAGAGTGTAAGTGAGTTCCTTAAGCTTGTGGGAGGGGAATCCTATCATGGAGTTTGTTTGATTTTAATTATTAAGATTTAATTGATTAAAAGTCAAAACTAACCGAGAATAGGATTACTCTATTCAAGGATGTTTGGTCATGCTAGCACTAGTAACCAAACACCCCCCAAAGAGGAGAAAGTCTATAAATATGAGTGTTTCACACACTCTAAGCCTAAGCTAACCCTAGGGCCGAAATTCTCTCTCCTCTCCCTCTCCATTCTAGCTTGCCACAAAGGGTTGTGGAAGACTGTGAAGGCTTTTGGAGTCTTGCTCTCGTGTGGATACGCTTTGGAGGTTTCATACTTTTGAAACTCGAAGGAAAGCTACACCGAAGAACACAATCAAGTAAGTTTTTATTTGCTTTGATTATTTGTGTTTATTTATATATATGATCCGATGCTTGAATCGTTCTTGGAGGTTTTGTGAACATGGATTTATTTTATAAAACGAAAAAGTTTTTGTTTTACTTATTCCGCTGCGAATCCATGTCTGTGTTTTTTCACAGAACCTTTCAACATCATCACCGGGCGATGTGATTAGGGGGTTTTTGAAAACAAAACAAAACAAAGGAGTCGCCACCTTATTTTTAAGGAATAAGGAAACCATGAAAATGTTTTATTTTTAAAATCAAAACAAAACAAACTCCATTTTCAATGAAAAGACAGTCTTCGAACTAGAGTTGGATCCGAGGGCTAGGTTACGACGTGGGAAGGTCCCAAGCTTTCACTTGTAGGCACCCACCTCGCCTTAATTAAAGGACTTCTAATTTATTTGGGCTATTTAAATTTCTTTTTACAAGCAATCCTAAATAATCTAAATCAACCAATAAAGTAGTGATATAAAATGCAATAATCTATATTAGTTATATTAATAATAAATAAAAGATACAAACAAACCCTAAGAACCTAGGACACCCTACGGGCATCCTAGGGCGGACTTGAGCCCTATTAGCGCCTACGTAACTTACTAGTATCACCTAGCAAGTATCAAAGTCCACGTAGTTCGACTACCCTAGGACTCTCCTATTGTAATCAATCATATCATCAAAGGTATTCAACCTAATTCAAGACTCTAACTTCGAGAGTTTTTTATTCATTTAAAATCATTTATTTGAAATCATTTCAAATTAAAAGACTTTCATAAATTCCAAATATTCCAAATAATTCTCATCTTTAGAATTCAATTCCAATTGAAAATCTTTTTCAAAGATATTTCAAGAAAACAAATCATATCGGAAGGAATCTCATTCCAAGATAAAAATCTTAAAACATTTCAAATTCTTTTGAAAATCATTTAATAATCAAATCTTTCATAAAATCATGTTTATTTCATAAACATTATATCAAAATCTTTTTAGAAAATTTCTCGAAGATAGACTTCTCAAATCAAATAAAACACACAATTCAAATCATGATCTTTACAACAAAGGAAATTCCTAGGGAAGGTCAAGTGACCTTCCTAATTCTAAGGTTTCTAACTAGCCCTAAAGTTATTCTAAAGTCCTAAAAATACTAATGCAATGCATGCTGAAATTTAAGCAAATAAGCATGTAATCAATTCTAACAATGCATGAAAATGCTCCTAAATGCACACTAATTAAACTATGTGAACCTAAGCATATTTCAAAGTTGGATTTGGCCTTAAAATGATTTTTTAGAAGTGATTTAAGGACATAAACAAATCTGGACAGATTTGAATATTTACTTTAAACTACTCTAAAAACCATGAAAACAAAGAATAACAAATGTGAAAATGACCTAGCATGCTTTCTCCATGAATATATTAAATTACTATGTAAAAACATGTCAAAAAAAACTACACAAAAATATGCTTAAACGATTAATTTAAACACAAGGGAAGGATCTCACCTTTGCACGCTCCCTCGTACACATTCTATATATATTCACACCAATAAATCCAAATCAAGTGTTCAGATAATCGTAAGAACATAAAAAATAAAGACTCAAGACTCACCACATGTCAAAATAATATACTAATACACTCATGTTATCATTAAAATCATCAATCAAACATCGAGAGATTCAAATAACAATATGAATACGTCAATATTTATTCCAACATGCTTGTGCGTAAAATAACAACAAATCTAACCCTACTCATGCATACTTACATAAAATCACAACAAGGCTAACTAATCCTAAACATGCATACTAACATAAATCACAACTAAGTTAAACAACCCTAACATGCATATTCACATAAAATAATAACTAAGCTAAACAACCCTAAACATGCATTCTAACATAAAATCATAACTAAGTTACACTAATCATACACATTAACCCTAATCACATAAAATCATATAAAATCAAAATAAAAATGTCCTAACTATAACTACTCATATAACATCATACAAATAACTATTCTAAACATACATGCTCATAATAAATAACTAACCTGAACACATTAACTCACATAAAATCATAACTAAGTTAACCCTAACATGCATACTAACATATAATCAAAATAAAACCAACCCTAATCATAATGAACATAATATTACCCTATATTAAAACTACATCCTATTCTAATCATGCATATATATTAAATCAAATAACAAAACAATCAAACTCAAACTAATCATAGCATCATTCATGAACAAATAAGAACATATTATTCAATAATAGGACAATTACCTCTCTCTCTTCTCCCTGATTAATCTCTTTCAAGCTCCAAGCTTATGGTTTTTCTTCTCTTTCTTCCACACCTTAGTTCTCTCCTCCAATGGTGAAGAACCAGATCTGTAGCCTCCTTCTTAACCCTAGAATTCTCTCTCTCTTTTTGTCCTTTTTTCTTTTTTGCTCTCTAACTCTGTCATGAAGCATATATAGAGCTAGGGTTTAAAACTTTGAATGGTTAGGATTTAATGCACTAAAATCCATCCTAGGGCTTAGAATGAATCCCTCTAGGGTTTACAAGCTGAGTTCCTTCGAAAATCCCCCAAAAAATTGTAAATCAAATCGGCCAAAATAAGGGGGAAAGCCTCAAACTTTCCAAAATGAACAAAATTGGCTCGACCATCCTGGTGACCATCCAAGGTTGGACGGTTGTCCATCCTGGGCTGGACGGTTGGCCGTCCTAGCTAGGACGGTCACCTTGTGACTTTCCCAAATTTCCCCCATTTTCAATGGGATTTTGTATTTTGGTCATATCTTGGTTAATTCTCATCCAAATTCGATGATCCAGGTATCAAAACGACCGTGTTTTGATCCTCCACACTTTTGGAAGGTTTTTGGATCAAAAATACTTGACCATGGTCAAGGGTTTTGGTAAAAAGCTAGCTGATTGACCCGGTTGTGCCAAAATTGGTCAAATGACCATTCCTTGTTTTGTAAAATTGATCAATTAGGCTTGCACCACTTCTAAAAATATGGTTTTAATATGAAATTGGTATTTGAAAACATGTTTTGAAAATCTTTAATTTTGGTGAAAATGACCAATTCATGGTCGATTTGAATAAAACCATAATTCAGCTCATTCTTACCCGTGGGATCGATTTTGGGCGAATCTATTCCAACCATTCAAAAGTTCAATTGGCACTCCAAATACACTCCACACATCCATATAAACCTCATGAAACAATCGGTTTCGAATTCGGAGGTCATTCGGAAATTATACGAGAAAAATGACGAAAATGTCATTCAAGTCGTAAAAACCCTAATTACCTATCGAGCTCTCATCAGAATGTCATGAAAATTTACAGGGATGTTCTAAAACACCTCAAAAGTCAAATGCAATACAAATGGGTTGATTCCAATCCAAATGTACACATAAAATAATGAATTGTCCTTTTCCTCAGAAAATGGCAATTTGGGTAATTTGGTCTTTACAAGGCCAATTCCTCACCAAATAATCTACTCTTCAAGCTGATCATTTGCATAAATATATGATAGAAATAATTGGTAAAAATGGGGTGTCCACAGTGACATCTAGACACACTTAGAAGTATGTCCTATAAGTCCCATGACCTTTGAAGACTTTCAAGGCTTGACTCCAAGCTCTAACTTTGCATGCAAAAAGCATCCATTTTAGCGCATTTTACTTACAAGGCATGGAAAAGCAAGAAAAAATAAAAAGCATCTATTCACATATAAAATTGGCTCAAGTATGCACAAAATGATGGAAATAATGCAATAAAAATATGCAATTATATGGTGCAATCTGCCAACGATGAGCCTAGCCCTGGGCCCAGTCTCTTTGATTCTTGGGTTCCATGTATGCGAAAGCCATCACTCTTCTCGCCATGTACCATCGGGTATATCAAACGGACCAATCATGTACTGTTGACCCACGCGGCATTCCTGATGTCACATGTGGTTAGGTATATCGATTGGACCTAGCGAGTAAGGGACACTCAGCCTACCCTTTGCATTAGTCAATGTACACTATCTCTAGGACACATACCCTACATCGCCTGATCACACACTATTGT
This sequence comes from Hamamelis virginiana, assembly GCA_017140935.1. NCBI lineage: Eukaryota > Viridiplantae > Streptophyta > Magnoliopsida > Saxifragales > Hamamelidaceae > Hamamelis > Hamamelis virginiana. Next base: position 12,590 of record JAESVK010070374.1, read on the forward strand.
AATGTTATGCTACCGGATTTTTCCCATCGGTTCTGTATTGAGCCTTGATTGTGAAGTGTGTAGAACCATTAGGACCTGGATCTATAGGACTAGACCTTTATGAAATGCCCTAAACTCTTGAGGGATATGTCTTCAAAGAATCAAGGTACCTAATAAAGACTAGTACCCTGTGGATTCATGAGCTTAGGCCTGTGGTAGTGTTACGCTGCCCAGATAGTGGTATTGATTTGTGAGTCTTAGGAGAAGACGTGAGACGTGAGATGTGGGCTTTAGGCCCATGTCCTTTGGATGGAAGGTTTAGATCCGTAATAAATTTGAGAAGTGGGTTTTAGGCCCATGTCAATTGGATAGAAGATATAGGCCTGTGGTAAGATTGAGATATGAGCTGTGAGAATGAGATTCGTACTTAGGCCTTAGGCCCATTTTCATAAGATAGAATATGAGAGAGTGAGATTGATGTGTAGGCTTTAGGCCCATACTTTTGTGAGCATGTGAGATTTTTCTTATTCATCCCTTTCACACTGGAAGCTCTTAGTTGATTCAAATCTTTTCCCTTTCTTTTCCCAGCATTCTGGCTTGGCATCATGATTCTAGCGGTCGGTTGTTTAAGGGTTTACCTGTTGATTCGAAGATGTCTATTAACGAAGATCATACCCCGACTGCCGTTGGAACTAATGGAAAGACAACTGATGAGAAGATCGAGGCACTCTTAAAAGTGGTCCAAGAGTTAGTTCGTCAGAAAGAAGAGGAGGATAAGGTACCAGCCCGTACTAATCCTCTGTTTGAAAATGTTGATGATGAAGAGTATTTCCTTAAACCGAAGACAATTGCTGAGCCCACTAGGTCTGGTACAGAATTTGTTCAGCCTGTTGATCTGGATAAAGAGCCCAAGCCCAAGACCCCTGCTTTCTTTTCCACTGAGCCCATATTGTTAAGTAGTATGGTGGAAGCCCTGGAAAAAACCTTGAGAGGTATTAGAAAATCTGATGATTTGGTGGACATGTCGTCATTATCTCTGTTCCCTAAGGCCCGTATGCCCACTAATTTCAGAATGCCCGAGTTAGAGAAGTTTGGTGGAATGGGTTGTCCTAAGACCCATCTGAAGATGTACGTGAGGGCCATGCACCCACGAGGGGCTAACGATGACCTGCTAGCCCAAATGTTCCACGAGACACTAACAGGGTCTGCCCTAAAATGGTTTCTAGCACTAGATGAGTCAAGAATAAAGACCTGGGAGGATGTATGCACTGAGTTCAGCAATCATTACAGGTATAACACTTAAAATGATGTCACAATGAGGGATTTGGAGACTACTAAACAGGAATCAAGGGAAACTTTCTCTGCTTTCCTCATCCGCTGGAGAGCCAAGGCTTCTAAAATGGCTAACCGCCTTGAGGAAGAAGAACAAATCCGCATGATAGTGAAGAACTTGCTCCCAGTTTATCATAAGCACATGTTTTTCCAATATCTTCCAAATTTCCGAGCTCTGGTCGCTGCTGGCACCCAAGTGGAGGACGCTCTAGCCAATGGAGCCCTCCGAACCGATGAACCCTACAAGAACCACCGACCTGTCATCAATGGGAAGGCTACCGAAGTCAATGCCATATCTCAGCCTACTCCATTTACCCAACCATTTTCCTTAGGAAATAAACCATCCAGAAAATTCACCGAGCTTTATATGCCATTGGAAAAAGTCTTCGAGAAATTAAAAGCTCGAGGCTTGCTCCAACCTTTAGAGCCCAGACCTATACCCAATCCATTACCCAAGAACTACAATGAAAATGAGTATTGCCCTTTCCATCAGTCCAAAGGCCATGTTACCAACCGCTGTATCCGCCTTTGTCATGAAGTTCAAGACCTCATAGACAACAAAACCATTTCTCCACCTTCTCAACCCAATGTCACCCAAAATCCACTTCCTACCTATGCGGTCCCACCACAAGCCAATATCAATGTCATCCATGTCGTAGCCACTGCAAGCCCATTCATCCTCACCCTTTATCCCCTATCACCACAGTTGAAGTATCTCATCCATGTCAAACCCTTAAGCCCATTACCTCATTCAAGCCAAGTTCCAAGAAATCATTTTTCAAGACTGGGACCAGTCAGCAAGAGTTGCGAAAGAGATATGAGGCCGGAGATTCTGAAGTAGGCCTGTTGGGTGAATCAAACAGAAAGTTCAATTTCTATGTCCTTTATCCAAGGGTAGAGAAGCCCACTTTTGAAAAACTCATTGTCCCTACTGGTTGGCATGATGACTTGCCTGAAAAGAGTGTTCATATGGCTCAGGTTGAACCCGAAGATCCAAACCTCATTCTTTCTGAGGAAGCTAGCCAGGTTATCCTCAAGAAGCATTTTGATAATAAAACCCGCCTGACCGCCAGGACCATCGATATGCACGGGATAGCTCTTTATTTAGCCATTTATCCAAGACAACCATGGGTCACCCAATGTTTCAAGTCAAGATTAGTTTCTGCCAAGTCTACTATGGATGCCGGGTTAGGAAGTGAGGTTGATATCATAGAATGGGAGGATTTGATGAATACACCTGAAGATATAGCAGATATTTGGGCCAGCAATAAGGAAGATGTTAACCATATCACTAGGGAAGGTCGTCATTTCAAGCCCACTCACTTGGAATCCGATAATCCCTTAGGAGAGTTAGAGAGACCCCAACGCATTGAAGTTCAAGAAGAAGAGGATGAGGTATTGAAACAGCTCAAGCGAACTCGAGCATCACCATCTGGGGGCTTTTAATGGCTTCACAGAAACATATGCAGACCGTGCTCAGGCTACTTAACTAAGTGCAGATTCCCATCGACATTTCACCCGAAGATTTAGTTGGTTTGGTCAGTCCAATTAAGCATGGGCAGTCGATATCCTTTACAGAGTCAGACCTTCCGAAAAAGGGACCTCATCATTTGCAAGCTTTGTATGTCACGGTGGATACTATGGGCAAGAGGATTCCTACTGTATTGATAGATAATGGATCAGCTCTAAATGTGTGTCCTCTCAGTACTGTCACTTCCTTGGGTATCGAACCGTCAGAATTCAAGCCGTCAGGGCAAATTGTGAGAGCGTACGACAACAATCGAAGAGAAGTGATTGGCATGGTCACATTACCTCTAGTCATTGGGCCGGTAGAATTCCAAGTTGATTTCCAGATATTAGATGTGCCTCCTTGCTTCAATCTCTTACTTGGTAGACCTTAGATCCATCCAATTGGGGCTGTGCCTTCTTCCCTCCATCAAAAAGTTAAGTTCCCTTACAAAGGCTCAGTGGTGACATTAAAGGGAGATTCTGAGATCACTCCTACTTGTGTACCTATCTGTGAAATCAAACCTGAGATTGAAGAAGTACCATTGACAGGCTTTGAATACATACAGTGTGTCAGGTTGAGCCAGGATATAAAGAGAAAATGGTGCTAGTCTGTAGTCCATATGGGAATAGGCAAGTGGGTCAGATCATGAAAGATATGGGCTTCTTTCTAGGAATGGGCTTAGGTTGTCGTCATCAAGGCACGTCTGATCCCATCGAATATCCCTCAGCAATTTATCCTTTTGGATTGGGCTATCAAAGTACCGAAGTGGACAAAAAAGAGATGGCACAAAAAAGAAGGGAAAGACAGTTGGCCAAAGAAGAGGGACTCGTCCCTAACCTTACTCTGAAACCTTACCGGCCCACTCTGAATGGGGCTTTTGTCAAAGAATGAGATGATTTCCCTTATTGTGGGTTCCCCGAGCCCATTTACCTTGAAGATCAGAAAGCTAGAGTTCCCGGGTTTGAATCTTCTTCAACACTCCACTTCCTCTCTCTCCAACTACCATCATGGTAGAAGAGCATACAGAGTTTGACTGGGTCGACCATATCGATGAAGTCGCCATAGGGGCTATGTTCAAAGAGATCGCCTGCATCGAAGAGCATGTTCATGAACCCGATCCTATCCACCTCATTGAAGATACTTTCAGTCCATTGACCAATTGGAGCCTTGAGTATGAGCCTCAAGTTGAAGACTCAGTCAAGGAAGAATCGCTCCCATCAGATGATAATTTGTAGGATTTCTATGCTTTCTTTCCATAGGATTGTAGAATAGGACTCTTGTTTTTCCTTTTTCAATAAAATTATCCCTCTGTTGAAAGGCAACTAATAGTTTAGTTTGTATTATCCCTTTTCTTCATGATTAATAAAGTATTTATTTTTCTTCATTCTTTGCATTTGCAGCTTGTCCCTCCTGTCTTCTATGGGTGTATATGGCATGAATATAGATCCTAGAGAGGATGTTCCTCCTGAATTTGAACAACGAAAGGAAATGGAACATGCTCGACCTAATGTGGATGAATTAATATTAATTAATTTAGGATCCGATGAATCGCCTAAGATAATTAACATTGGGGCAACTTTGTCGCCACAAGAACAAGAAAAATTGGTAGGATTGTGAGAGAGAATATAGAAGTTTTTGCGTGGTCGTACAAAGATATGCCAGGGATTGACACCGACATAGTACAACATTTTATTCCCACTAACCCTGGGGTTAAGCAAGTTAAGCAAAAGTTGAGGAGAATGAGGCCGGAGTGGACACTGAAGATCAAGGATAAAGTAGTGAAGCAGATGAACGCTGGATTTCTCCAAGTAGTAGAATACCCCAAATGGTTAGCCAAGATTGTGCCAGTACCTAAGAAGGATGGGAAGGTTAGAATGTACGTAGACTTCCGGGATTTGAACAAGGCGTGCCCTAAAGATGATTTCCCGTTGCCACACATAGATATCCTGGTAGATAGTACCGCCGGTCATGCTCTGTTATCCTCCATGGACGGGTTCTCAGGTTATAATCAGATAAAGATGGCCCCTCTAGATATGGAGAAAACCTCATTCATCACTCAATGGGGGACCTTCTGCTATCGAGTTATGCCATTTGGCCTAAAGAACGCCAGTTCTACCTATCAGAGAATGGCAACCACCTTATTCCATGATATGATTCATAAGGAAGTCGAGGTGTATGTAGATGACATGATTGTGAAGTCTAGGGATCGAAAAGGATATTTTGGGGCTTTAAGTAAGTTCCTTCAAAGGATTAAGCAGTATAATTTAAGACTTAATCCCCAAAAGTGTGCCTTTGTAGTAACTGCGGGGAAGTTGCTGGGATTTATGATCACTCAGAAAGGAATAGAGGTCGACCCGGGAAAGATTAAAGCCATCACGGAGATGCAACCGTCAAAGACAGAAAAAGAGATTCGAGGATTCTTAGGCAAAGTTCAGTTTATTAGTCGATTCATAGCACAGCTGACCATGATTTGTGAGCCCGTCTTCAAGCTTCTTAAGAAAGATGTACCCACGAAGTGGAATGACGCATGCCAAGAAGCCTTTGAAACCATTAAGAGGTATTTGAGCAACCCACCAATATTAGTTTCCCCGTGGCAAGGTGAGCCTTTGCTACTTTATCTAGCACTCACTGAAACTGTAATGGGAGCTATGTTAGCTCAGTATCTGCTAGAATCTCGAAAGGAGAATGCGGTGTACTATTTGAGTAAGAAGATGACTGACTATGAGGTTAAGTACGACGCATTAGAGAAGACATGTGTGGCATTGGTGTGGGTCACCCAAAAGCTCCGCCATTACATGCTATCTTTTCAAGTGCAACTCATTAGTCACATGGACCCCCTGAAGTACTAATTGGAGAAGCCAGTATTATCCTATAGGACAGCCCGTTAGTTATTATTGTTATCAAAGTTTGACATTCAATACGTAGTGCAGAAGTCAGTGAAAGGGAGAGCGGTGGCAGAGTTTCTAGCAGAGCATCCAACGTCAACAGAAAGACCGCTTGAGTACCATTTCCTCGACGAAGAGATTCTAGAAGTGAGTAAGGAGCCTTGGAAAGTATTCTTTGATGGGGCTCATAATAAGAGAGGATGTGGAATAGGCGCGTTGTTAGTTACACCAGAAGATAATCTGATACCATTGTCTGTTAGGTTATCCTTCGATGCCATTAATAATATAGCCGAATATGAAGCACGTATCCTAGCATTGGAAGCTGCCTTGGAGTTGGGTGTGGAAGAATTAGAAGTATATGGGGATTCTGCCCTGATCATATGTCAAACTAGAGGAGAATGAAAGACTCGGGATAAGAAGTTGCTACCTTACCATGAATATTTAGAGGCCTTGGTGAAAGAATTCAGTCGAATTGACTTCTTTTATCTGTCCAAATTGAAGAATAAGTTTGCTGATGCCTTAGCCACTCTAGCATCCATGGTAGATATCCCTAAAGACTAAGACGTAACTCCTCTTGTCATCGAGTCACGAGATATGCCAGTTTATTGTTGTATCATCCAAGAAGGAGAGCCGAATGATGGAAAGCCATGGTACTATGACATCCAACAGTTTGTAGAAAAAAGAGAGTATCCGAAAGAGACGTCACCCATAGACAGAAAGACCATAAGGAGGTTAACCAGCCAGTATATTCTATGTGGAGGGAAGCTGTACCGGAGATCACACGATGAAGTGCATCTGTTGTGCGTCAATGAATAAGAAGCTGAAATGATAGTGTTGGAAGTGCATGAAGGGGCTGCGGCTCCGCATATGAATGGATACATGCTATCCAAGAAGATCGTGAGACTAGGGTATTATTGGTCGATCATGGAGAGAGATTGCCATTTGCATGTCAAGAAGTGTCACAAATGTCAAGTGTTTGCAAGTGGAAAACATCAACCCTCAATACCACTCACTACCATGTCTTCGCTATGGCCATTTGCAACATGGGTGATGGACATTATTGGCAAGGTAACCCCTGCAGCATCAAACGGACACGAGTACATCCTGGTCGCCATAGATTATTTCACTAAGTGGGTAGAGGCTGCATCCTACAAGAACATTGAATGCCAAGCAAGTAGTGAAGTTCATACATAATAATATCATCTATCGATATGGAGTGCCCCACGAGTTCATCTCTGATAATGGACAGCATTTCCGAAAAGAAACCGAAGCGCTCTTGCAAAAATATAACATCAAGCACCATCGTTCGTCTCCCTATAAACCACAAACAAATGAGGCTGTTGAAGGAGCGAATAAGAATCTCAAGTCGATCTTGAAAAAGACCACCGAGACTTACAATGACTAGTATAAGAAATTACCATTGGCACTGTGGGGATATCGCACTTCTATTAGATCATCAACAAGGGCTACTCCCTTTTCACTCGTGTATGGAATGAAAGCGGTACTGCCCATAGAGTTAGAGGTCCCGTTATTAAGGATTGCCATGGAGAGTCAACTGGCGGAGATAGAATGGATCAAAAGCCGGTATGAAGAGTTAGCTTTGATGGATGAAAGGCGATTGATGGCACTTTACCACATTCAGGGGTATCAAAGAAGAATAACCAAG